>APFE031188375.1:0-10539 GCA_000404065.3 Pinus taeda
TACAATACATATTTATACATGCCGAAGCATCCAATACCATGGACCGAAAACCATCGCATCCAAAACCATGGACCAAAAACCATCGCGTCCAAGAAACATGTGCGAAAATCATGCACAAAACCATAGGTGGGTCCGCCCAACCTAACATAGGGTCCAAAACCAAAATTTTGGGGTTACGGGTACCCCTCAAACCCCCTGTTAACTATGTGGAAAGAATATAACACAACCCAACATAGTGGAGCAGAATGATCAGACGGATCACAGTACAAAGATTCAAGGCATGTAGATGAGAGAGGATAATCGGAATTCAGACTAGAGTTATGAATGATGACATCATCTTGTGAAATGGAGATAGTCTTCACCATAGGATTCATGAGCCATTTTGAAATTTCCTCCATTGAATCTGAATCATGAATAGAAGAAGAATGAGAAGGTGGATTAGGAATTTGATTTGCGAATTTTTTAACTTTATTGCTATCAGACGAAGACACCCACATCGGGACTAGAAAAGGAGGAGGACAAGGCACAAAAGGAGCAGTAGATTCCTCCTCCAAAACCAGAGATGTCTCATGATTCACAAGAGTTGGGGGAGTAGAAAAATCAAAGGGCTTAGATTCACTGTGTAAAGAGATAAGATCCAAGTTCTTAGAATCTTGTTTCAATAAATCCTTATTCATGTATTCTTCAGAAATTTCATAGCAAATATGACGGAATCGATTAGCAAAATCCTCAACTGATTCATTAGGTTTCATTCTTAAGGGATTGATTCTTTTACAAACATCTCAGTAATTATACTTGTCAAAGGCTTGATGGAGCTCCCTGAGGAACTAATGAAGGGAATGGATGGAAGCAGGTGGCAATTATGGCACCATTGATTAACACGACCTTCAAGGGCGAGGAAGAAAATCACACAAGAAAATTTGTCATCATCAATTTCGTAAGATTCACAAAATTTAAAAAAATCATAAATGTGCTCAGTTATGGGTGTTCCATCCTCACCATCAAACTTTAACTGGGACAAGTGATCAAAAGGCTCATTAGGGATTGAAAATTGATAAAGGGAAAAAATGGAGAAAAACCCTGGGAGTAAGATTTGTGTATGAGCCATTTTAGATAAGGGATTCAAACTAGACACAATGGGCTCAACTTGTCATTTGTCCCTCCTTTTAGCACCAATGTTGACAGTGTTGGAAATACGTCAACCAAGGGGTATCCCCTATATGAAGTCCCAATTAGACATCACACCATTTGGAAAAGGAGCCCCATCTGGAATATCGACTCAATTGCCATATATGTCAAAGATATGCCTTGGCTCTAACTGTCAGTAGGAAAGAGGGATGCAATGGTGTCTTTGAAAAGTGAGGAGGTGTGCCTAGTGATTGTTCAGTTGTAAATGTGTCAAGGTTATTCTACTACAGAGAGGGGAGAAAAGTGAGCCTCTAAGTGAGAGCTAGTAGTACTACCTAGGAAGAGACACACATGAACTGGAGGGTCCGTCTAACATCCAACGAAATAGTCTATAGAGGATGTGATGGTACAACAATATTCCACAAGGATGGGACAACAATAACAACCATTACAACACATTCTCAATTAGTTAAGTACAAAAATAACCAAAGTAGGTCAACTATTTGAATTCTCAAGGAAGTATTGGATATTATTCATGCGAAAGAAAGCCTTGGATATTCTTCATGAAAAATAACAAAAATATTTTGTCATCTTTATTAATGACTTCTCAAGGAATTCTTGGATATTATTCGTGTGAAAGAAATATTAGACATTCTCCAAGTTTGTAGCATTCAAGGCACTGGTTGAGAAAGAAACTGGTAAGTAGGTGAATGCTCTCATGAGTGATAATGGAGGTGAGTATGTTTAGAATGAATTCAGAAATTTATATGTGAAAGAAGGCATTCGAAGAGTGATGACAACACCCCACAACCCACAGCAGAATGGGTAGCTGAGAGGAAGAATCAGAGTACTACGGGAGCAACAAGAGCTATGTTACATGACTAATGCCTACCTCTGCATTTGTAGGTTGTGGTCTGCAACACAATAGTCTATTTGTAGAACTAGAGTCCTCGTCGAATTATTGGTATGATTACACTGGAGGTGGCCTTCTTGAGGAGAAAGTTAGATGTGTCACACTCCATGATTTTTGGAGCCTCTATTTACTGCCTTGTCTCCAAAGAATCAAGGAAGAAGCTTATTGTGGGTTATAAAAAAAAATCCTCATAGATACCTGTTGAAGCCTCGAAAATCGTTGCCTCAACATGGGGGAAAACCACTCGGTCTGGACCTTGGTTGGTAACTCCTTTTCTGTTTCAAGTAGTGGCTCCGACTAGGGATAATGGGACCAATTTCCCAATCTATTAATGCTTGTGGTAATGGGGTGATATATGATGTCTTAAAGTAATGTCTAAGCTAAAAGTAATCTAATTTAAACTAATAAATCACAATGCATTTTATTCTAATTTATGAACTATCTAATTATAAATATACCTAGGATTAACTTGATGGATGTGATCTACAATAATTTCAGAAAGCAATTGGTAATAAAGATCATTCAATTGCGATTAAAAGTGAATCCATTTTAACAATAACCATTGCGTATAAAAAGTTAGCCAAAACGATTGTGAAATATATATCGCCTAAAGAGTTATTCATATATTCAACATAAAATAAAGATCATCATCATACAAAAGTGCAATAATGATAATCAAAATTTAGAATTTCATACATAAACAATTCGAAAAGAAATGATTGCTTAATACATAAGTAAAAAGGATTACGAGACAAAAGTACCATTTATAATACATCCTACTCATGTGTTGCAACAATATTGGTCTATCTTCAATCCATTCAACATCATCTAAGAGTACAAAAGTGCAATTTGAGTAGAAGATGCTAAATCAGATAAAAATAAATCATGTTCTATATATTTCACCAAAACTTCCTCAAAGAGGAAAAAGTGCATGTTTTGAAGAGAGTTTCTGATAAAATTCTAGACCCCTCTCTAAATGCATGAGAGGGGTTTAAATACTAAAACTATAAAAATAAAAATAGATTATTAGAAAAATAGTTGAGGAGGTTTAAACGACTTGCCTCAATTTGTGCAAAAATAAAATCAAAATGGAAATAAACAAGGTGACTAACTATCTCGCATTTGATCCTTCAGATTGCAAATATCCATCATGGGCTTCAGCTATGTTCGTTGGCATACTTCAGCTTTCAACTGTCCAGCGAATACGACATCGGTCAGTGTTGGCGCCATTTTCTTAGTGGAAGTGGTTAGGCATCGCAGGGTCATTCATTGGATATGAGGCTTGACCAAATGTTGCCAATATGCCTCCCAGTCTAACCTGGTCGTTTGCCTTATCAATTCTGCCTTTTCCTTTGCTACCTATTTCCATTTTTGTTCGAGCTATTTCGCATTAGGAAGGAAACCTGGAATGGATTTTGCCACAAGATTGGCACTATCCAAATTCTCATTGATATTTTCTATGAGATAGTTTGTTGCTACCACTGCATCTGTTGTTGACTTTTCTGCTTCTTTAAGCCGAGAATCCCAGCTCGCAAATAAAATTTCTTTATGCGATTATTCTAGCTTGGGTATGTTAGCTTTTCTTCCATCCTCTGTATTTTGCTAGGCAATGAAATTGGAGACTTTTCTAAAGATCTGATCATCTTCAAGTCACATTTATATGACTTGACTTGTCAGTTTATCGCTTGTTTAGCAATAGGATTTCCAATGTGAAATCTTCTGGCACAATAATTCTTTTTGATGCATCAGTTGGGAGTTAAGACCAAGTGCTTTGGTAACAAACTGATCAATTTTTGGATCGTCTTTATGTAGATCATTTATTGTCTGCACCTATGCTTCCTTCTCGGGTAAGCTAGTTCGATGTTCTATTTGCATCTGTTCAAATACCTGTTGAAGCTTAGCCAACGGTATCTCTGCTTGCTGGTTGGATTTGACTTGTTGTAATTGTTTCTCAAGTGACTTTATTTTATTCTCTTTTTCTCTAAGAAACATTTGGATTTTTGTTGCTTTGTTTATGGTTGTTGTAGCATAAGCACCTGCAAACTGTGAGAGTCTAGTGAGGTTGGTAGATGGATCAACATGCGAGTCCTTCCATAGAACATCCATTGGTTTATTTTCAGGGGTAGTAGCAGCGATAGAGTCCACTTTCCTTTTCTTTATTTATCTTTTCACCATGGCTTTATGTTGTGGGCTATAAAATACATCCAGAGGGGGTATTTCTTCAATTCTCAAAATTATTTCAGAAGTAGGGGTAGCAGGGATGTGCTCTATCTCTTGCATATTTGTAGTTTCTTCCACTGTAATTTCCAGGGCTATTTTCTGTTGTGGATTTTGCAACTCTGGCACCTATTCCTCTACATTGAGACTTTTATTCAAATTGTCCCACTCTTTCTCTAAGTCAATTACCATGGGTTTTATTGGCTGTGCAGAGGTAGCAGGGATTTCAACCTACTTGCTAGCTGAAGCTTCTTCAGCTATCATTTGTGTAGATTGGGTTGTATCCCTCACTGACTCCATGCTTCTGCTTTTCCCATTTTGCGATGACTGTTTCGATTCCCAATAGATTTCTCTTGAGATTCTACTCCAGAATCGAACTTGGACTTTTCTTTGGAGTCACCTTCTATAGTCACATTGGGAGTAGGCTCCCTTATTGGTTCAATCAATAATTGGTCTAATGGGACCGTTGCTAGCCTTCTTTCTCTGTAACTGTAAAAATTTTCCAGGACTTCACAGTCAAAAAGTAGTTGTGCCATATGCTTCACCTCTACGAAGGTGTTATTCTACAAAAATATGTCATCAAAAACATCCTCCTCATTACTGAATGCTTTTATTTTCACTAGAGTGGTGAAATCCTTGACAGTGTCGAACGGATCATATTGTCGTACAGGGAATTTATGTAATTGCAGAGATAACATGTTCTGCTTCTTTGAACGCATGCCCTAGGTCATGTAATGCAAATTCTCTGCATTGTACCGGGAATCTAGGAGAAATGGCCTTTTTTTATTCTTTCAATGTTTTTTTCATTCGTCCCTCACTAGCTGTTTGGTAGGCTATCTCTCTAGTCATTAATTTATCTAGAACATAGTGGGGGAGGTGATGCTACCAAAAACTCTGATATATGTAAATGTTTCCTATCTGAATCATCTGGCCACAAAGAGGATGTCAACTTCAACTTCTTGGGAAAACCTGGGGGCATCTCGATTATAAAGCCACTTATGAATAGGGAGCATAACTCCATGGAAAATCTTGAAAAAATGTGGTTTGAAACTGGATTCATGCATGTCCTTGTGGTATATGTGAATAGGGAGTGGATTTTGGACAGTCCATTTCCACCCCATGATAGGGAATTTTGAACTAAAACAAATAGCATCCATGACATAGGCGCTCATAAAAAATGGAGTGTAAACCCTTGATGCAACACTTCTTTTCCTTCTGTACTCGATAATTGTTTTTCCTAAATTGTCTGACAAAATTTGTGCCCAATTAATTACAGTTGCGTTAACAGCTGCATCTATTAACGACAACCAATCTATGGAGAAATTAGTACTATCAGGTCTTTCAAACAGTCTACATAACATAGCCACTGCAAAACTATAAGAGGGATAAACAGACAAAGCAGTGAACATACCGTTTTTGTCTTTCTTGATCTTCTCTTCATTATTCGACCAAGCGTGGGTGCAATCCACTGGGTCGTCATTCTCTTTAGAAAACTTCTCTACGAATTGCCTGTTGTAGATGACTTGGGGTTCTAGTATGTGGTACATAAACCGTAGGTTTTCCAAGGTAAAAGACCCCATAACCTCTTGGCTCCTTATCTTGAATTCTTTGTCTGAGATGTTGGCTTCATTGATGACCCATTTTACCATATTGGTATAAGGGATTGTCTTCAGCCAAGCGGCTATGAGGTGCGAAAATGAGCATGGTGTCTCCAACATGGAAGCGTTTAAGGAATCATGTCCGTCAACTGTAACTTTTGTTTTCATAATGCTCGATTATTCTTCCTCCCGTATGTTATACATAGCTTCCCATGTAGAGGTTCCTCCCTCTCTGTTGCATGTGGTATCCGTGAAAAGGGGAGTCATATATGTCTTTTCAGAGGAAACAACATTACCTTTCTTCACCATTATTCTCAACACTTTGCTCTATGGGCTTTTCCTGAAAATTGAGAACAACAACTATCAGATACACAAAGATGAATGTAAAAATGAAACAATTTAGATATCCTGTAAAGGTGGTAAAAAGAGTTTTATTTGAACACACATAAGAAGATATCATATCAAGCTAAATGGTTTTTCACACATAAATGTTGTTATTTCTCACTAAAAGCCCACCAATGATTCATTATCCCTTAGCTTTAATACTCATAAATGTTTGTATCGTAAAACAGGACGAAATCTTCTAGGGTGGCAAGCCATTGTATTGTGATAATAGCAATTGTGAGATTTGCGACGCAATATCGCAGATCACAATATCGCAATATGTCCCTATTACTTTTCTTATCTCCCGCTATGTTTTTGCGAGATGCAAGATGTGAACCATCCATTAGTTGTTTCAAAACATAGCTAATTGTTAGGTTTATCCTATGTAAAAGACTTGACGGAATCAAAACGTTTACTCATAATATTTTAAGGTGTGGGTCCGGATGCTAATCACATTTCGCAATATGGCTAGTGGTAAGTACAAGGGGTTTGTTTGAATGCCTGAAATGTGATGCGATAAAGGTCACAATGCCATCACAATTTCACATCTTGCATATTTCGCAATATCGTGTTAAAAGCTGGTCCTTTACAAGTGGTGATATGCAATGCAAGACTTAAGCTTGAAAAGGCCTAAGGTCTTATGTTTGTGTCGATTTTTATGATAAAATAAACCATACAGTCCTTTGGTGGGTTATAGACATGCTATATATGAAAAGGTAAGTATTTAGTAGTTCCCTAAAAAGGTTTTGATTGTTATATTTTCTTTATTCCAAAAAATAAAAGAAATGCCTAAATGTTTAAGTTTTGTTTTCTTGGATAATTTTTTTTTAAAGGGTCCCCATTTATTAACATAATATTAACTATTATCATTAATAAATGGGGGGTTGTTGAATACCACAACAATTGGCGATTCACTTGGAAGAACCAGTTATCTCTGAGAGTTTTTTGAAATTTCTAAAACTTCCAAAATAGAGATAGTTTTGAAAATAAAACAAATTACATGGAATACATAAGGTAAGTTACACTACTCTTTATAAAGAAAACAATCATCTGCCTAACCATCATTCTTTCGACTATTCTTTTCTTATAAAAAGTAAATTTGTCTACATCAGTCTCTACTTGGTTTCTTAAGGATAAAAGCAATAAGTCTCTCCCCAGATCAGTTTTTGGTTTACTCCATTGTCATAGGTAGAGCCTCTATTGCCAGCAAGCGTTCATAGCCTCGACAAGGTTACCTTTTAACCGATAATGATCCAGTATCCCACTTAAGTCAGAATGCAATTTTAAAGATAAGCTTCTAAGTATACTTATTGCTTTCTTTATTTTCTGAAGTAATTCATTGTTGCTTTAGCCCTTCATCTTTTATTTCTTAAAGGACAATGTCTTGGTTTGGTTACCAACATTGACAATTCCATTCACTTGATTTGTAACTTAACTGAACAAGTTGGCTCGTGATGAGACCCCTTGTCTTTTGATTAATATAATCCTATGCCATTACCCTGTTTTGATAAGCATTATTGGTAATGTCAGTCAGTTATAATCTTGTGATCATGGTAAGCCAGCACTTGATGAGACCTCTTATCCTTTAAATTTTAAGTATATTTTATAATTACACTCTAAAAATGAAAACTTGGTTAAGTGGAGAGGATCAGTGGCTCCCTAAGAGCTTCTCGACGACAAGTGTAGAGTTTTTTGAAGATTCCTTTCTAGAGAGGAACTTTGCTTTGTTATAGATACTTTTCTAGACTGATGTAAAGGAGTAGTTTCTCTCTTAAAGCTAAGTTTCATAAAAAATCAGATAATTAAGGAGGAATATAGTCAATTTAAGAGCAATCAAACTTAACTATACGCTTCATATATGAAGATTAGTTTCATAAAAATATTTATTTATACAAGCAAAAAGTCAAAATCAAAAAGAGACTATCCTCAATAAAACCAAAAGTAAATGCTTTTGAATTGGTATTATTATTTGTAAAAGAAACTTTTAACTAAAGGTAATAATATACAGTGAATAGAAGAGATCATCTTCTATGGAAAGTATTTCTTTAGAAATTGTCCATTAACATGTAGAGATTCTCTCTTACCTGATAAATATTGTAGCAGAAAAGTCGATGGGCCTAATTGTTCCACAATCTAAATATGGGCCAACCCACATTTGTTGGAACTTGGTATGCTTACCTTTCTCTTCATGGGCTTTATCCCATTTTAATACTAGGTCTCCAAGTTGAAAATATTTTCAAGCTACAAAATTTGAATCAAAGGAGGCTTTGACTAACTGTTGATGATGTGCATGCATGGTCCTTGCTTTTTCCCTTTCCTCTTCAAGCTTGAGAATTTGTAATTATCTAACCTACATAGATGAGGAAGGAGTTTCTCCAATGAATTGAACTAAGGCTAAGGAGGGAATATCTACGTTTGTTGGTAAGACTGCTTCTTTCCCATAGAACAAATTAAAAGGAGAAGTGCTAATGGAGGATTTCTAAGTTATTCGATCTGCCCATAGAGCAAACACTTATGCCAGTTATTTTGGCCTTGGTCAACGATTCGTTTAATAATCCTGATGAGATTTTTGTTTGTGGGTTTGGCTAATCCATTTCTTTGCGGATAGTAATTGGTTGAATACGTAACCTTAAAATATATTTTAAGAGAAAATTTTGTCATAGCGTGGTCTGAAAAATAAGATGCGTTATCAAACATTAAAGTAGATGGTAAGCCAAATCTGGTGACGATAAATTGATCTATAAATTCAATAATATTTTCTGAATTGGCTACCTTGAGTGGAATTTCTTCTACCCATTTGGTAAAATAATCAGTGGTTGTAAGGATGTATCTATGTTGTTTAAAAGAATGAGGAACAATCTCACCTATTACGTCCAATCCCCATTGTTCAAATGGTTGGTCAATGTTGACTGTCTATAATGGTAGTGCAGGTTTTCTCTATCTTCTAGTAGCTGTTTGACAAATTTTGCATCTCCTTACGTAATTGTTTGCATCTTTGAACAACGTTGGCTAGTAACACTCAACATGTAGGATTTTATGTGTTGTAGTATCACCTCCAAAGTGACCACCAGCTGGTCCATCATGCAGTTCCTGCAACACCTTCGCTGCCTTAGTTTTTTCAAGACATCTAAGTAAAACAGAATCATAATTTATCCTAAAAAGCACATCATTGACAATTTGATATTGCCTAGCTTTTAACCTCAAGGCTCTTTTCTTTATGTAATTTAACTGGGTTGGTGCATATCTGTTTTTCAAGTAAAATATGATATGAGCATACCTGATTCTGTATCGTTGAGGCGTACCTCAAAGAATTGTACATCATCACCAGAATGTTGCAACTCTGATAGATTCGATGCTCCCGCCAACATCCTGCAAAAACCTTGACCTTTTACAATTTTTGCTAGTTTAATTTCTATGTCATATTCTTGCAAGGCAGTCACCCAATTTGCTCTCTTTTATCCTACGCCCCTTTGTATTAAAATATTTCTCACTGCTGAGAATTGTACTATGACTTTGGTGTGGGTTTTGAGGAGAAAATGTCTGAAGTGTTTTATAGATTTGAAAATAGCAAAAGCATGTTTTTCAACATCTGAGTAATTTAATTCAGCTCCTTGCAAATTGGAGCTAAAGAAAGAGATCAGAGCTCCAACTTTATCTTGATTTTCGTGTGTCAATATGGTCGCATATGATTTATCGGAAGCGAAAGTATATAGAATTAAATGATTGGAAATATTTGGAGTTGCTAGAGATGGGGAATTTATAATTGCTTGTTTTATCAAGCTAAAAGCTTCATGCTATGAATGTCCCCATTTAAACAGAGAATTTTTCTTTATCATGGTTTGAAGAGATAAAACAATTCTTAAGAAGTCAGGGACAAATCTTTTAAGAAAATTTATTTGACCCAGGAAAGATTGCATTGATTTCTAGTTGTGTGGTAAATGTATTTCAGAAATTTCTTTGATTCTATCAAGGTCAATATGAATTCCTTCTTTGGAGACAATGAATCCAAGGAGGTTTCCTTCACTTAATGTGAAAAAAGACATTTTGGGGTTCAGAGAAATTCCATACGTTTGGCATTGTTCAAATATTTGATTTAATTCTCTTAGATGATTACTGCATTTTTTGGAGTATATTGTTACATCATCCAAGTAGATCACCACTCATTTATTTACTAAATCTTTGAAGTAGGGAAAATTTTAAGAACCCCCCCAAATTTATAAGTATAATAAATGGGTGAATCTCCATGGTATATAGGAAAAATGGAAGGCGATTTTATCAATAATATAATATGTATATATA
>APFE031188378.1:0-11824 GCA_000404065.3 Pinus taeda
GGTTTAGGGTTTAGGGTTATAGCACTTTATTAAATGCTATTTTAAAATGTTGTAAAATGTATTTTAAAAAGTTATAATATTCTTAGTGTTTAGGAATAGGGTTTATGGTTTAGGGATTGGGATTTATAACACTTTGATAAATTCTTTTAATAAGAAGATAAAAAATAGTTAGAAAACATTTGTTAAAATGTTATAAAATGCTTAGGATTTAGCGTTTAGGATTTAAAATTCTACAAAATGCTCATGGTTTTGGGTTTAGGGTTTGTAACACTTTAGTAAAAATGCCTTTTTAATAAACCCACTTAAAAAAAAAGTAAGAAATGCTTTGTTAAAATTGTTTATAAAATACCTATGGTTTAGAGTTTAGGCTTTTAGGGTTAAGGTTTTTGGGTTTCAAATGTTATAAAATGCTTACATTTTAGGATTTAGGGTTTATAACATTTTAGTGAAAGCTTTTAATAAACACTTCAAAAAAGGTTGCGAAAAGCTTGTTAAAATATCATTGGATGCTTAGGGTTTAGGTTTATGGTCTAAAATGTTATAAAATGCTTAAGTTTTAGGGTTTAGGGTTCATAAGGCTTTAGTAAATTATTTTTGTAAACACTTAAAAAAGGTTACAAAACACTTTTTAAAATGCTATAAAATGCTTAGTTTTTAGTTTTTAGGGTTTAGGGTTTAGGGTTTAGGACTTATAACACTTCAATAAATTCTTTTAATAAACACTTAAAAGAACGTTACAAAATAGTTTCTAAAATGTTATAAAATGCTCAAGGTTTAGGGTTTAAAATGTTATAAAATTCTTAGGGTTTAGATTTTAGTGTTTAGGGTTATAAAACTTTAGTAATTCCATTTAATAAACACTTGAAAAAAGTTACAAAATGCTTATTAAAATGTTATAAAATGTTTGGGGTTTACTGTTTTAAAACGTAACAAAACACTTGCTAAATTGTAATAAAATGCTCAGGGTTTAGGGTTTATAATAATTTAGTAAATTCTTTAAATAAATACTTAAAAAAGAAGTTACAAACACTTGTTCAATTGTTATAAAATACTTAGGGTTTAGGGTTTGGGGTTTAAAATATTATAAAGTGCTTATGGTTTGGGGTTTAGGGTTTAGGTTTGGGGTGTGGGTATTAGGGTTTTGGGCTTATGGCTTATAATGCTTTAATAAATTCTTTTAATAAACACTTATAAAAAAGTTAGAAAACTGTTTTTAGGGTTTAGGGTTTTCTGGGGTTTTTAGGGTTTATGATTTTTTTAGGGTTTAGGGTTTTTAGGGTTTAGGGTTTCTTAGTGTTTAGGGGTTCGGGTTTAAGGTTAAGGGTTTATATACTAGGGATTTAGGGTTTATATAACTTTAGTAAATGGTTTTAGTAAACACTTAAAGAAGAGTTACAAAACACATTCTAAAATGTTATAAAATCCTTAGGTTTTTGGGTTTTAGGTTTAGGGTTCAGGGTTTTGGTTTTGGAGTTTAGGGTTTAGAGTTTATAAGACCTTAGAAAATTCTTTCAATCCTTAGGTTTTAGGGTTTAGTGTTTATAAGACCTTAGTAAATTATTTTAGGGTTTATCCTTAGGCTTTAAGCATTATGATATAGGGTTTGGGGTGTGGGGTTTAGGGTTTAGGTTTTATGACACTTTAGTAAATTATTTTAATAAACACTTAAATAAAAGTTACATAACGCTTTCTAAAATGTTATAAAATTCTTAGTGTTTAGGGTTTACCATTAGAGGTTTACAATTTGGGATTTAGTGTTTCAGTTTTAGGGTTTAGGTTTTAGGGTTTGTGGTTTAGGGTTTATGGTTTAGGATTTTTAACACTAAAGTTACAAAATTATTTTTAAAATATTAAAGAAAATAGCTTTTAGTGTTTAGGATTTCTAACACTAAAGTTATAAAACACTTTTTAAAATATTAAAAAAATAGAGTTTAGAGTTTAGGGTTTAGGGTTTCAGATTTATAACACTTTAGTAAATTATTTTAATAAACACTCAAATAAAAGTTTAAAACGCTTTTTAAAATGTTATAAAATGATTAGGTTTTAGGTTTTATGGTTTGGGGGTTTAGGGTTTAGGGTTTCCGATTTATGGTTTAAGGTTTATGACACTTTAGTAAATTCTTTTAATAAACACTGAAATAAAAGTTGCAAAATAATTTTTAAAATGTTGTAAAATTCTTAGAGTTTAGGTTTTAGGGTTTGTAACACTTTAGTAAATGCTTTTAATAAACACCCAAATAAAATTTAGAAAATTCTTTTTAAAATGTTATAAAATACATAGGGTTTAGGTTTTAGGGTTTTAGCTGTAGTGTTTGAGGCTTAATAAACACATAAATAAACGCTACAAAACGATTTTTAAAATGTTATAAAATTATTAAGTTTTAGGGTATATGGTTTAGGGTTTGGGCTTTACAGTTCAGGGCTTAAGTTTTAGGGTTTATAACAATATAGTAAATTATTTTAATAAAAAGTTAAATAAAGGTTACAAAATACTTTTCTAAATGTTATAAAATACTTGTGGTTTAGGGTTTGGGGTCTTGGGTTTAGGTTTTAGGGTTTATGGTTTATAACAATTTAGAAAATTCTTTTAATAAAGACCTAAATAAAGGTTACAAAACACTTTTTAAAATGTTATAAAATGATTACTATTTAGGGTTTGGGGTTTAGGTTTTAGGGTTTAGGATTCATGTTTTAGGATTTAGGTTTATAAGGTTTTAGTAAATTCTTTTAATAAACACTTAAATAAAAATTTAAAAACTCTTTTTAAAATGTTATAAAATGCATAGGATTTAGGGTTTGGGGTTTACGGTTTATAAGGCTTTAGCAAATGATTTTAATAAACACTGAAATAAAAGTTAGAAAACACTTTTTAAAATGTTATAAAATGCTTGGGGTTTAGGATTTAAGGTTTCGGGGTTAGGGTTTCAGGTTTGGGGTTTAGAGTTTAGGGTTTAGCATTTAGGGTTTATAATGCTTCAGTAAATTATTTTAATAAACACTCTAATAAAAGTTACAAAATGATTTTTGAAAGGTTATAAAATGATTAGGGTGTAGGGTTTAGAATTTAGGGTTTGGGGTTTAGGTTTTAGGGTGGTTTAGCATTTAGGGTTTATGGTTTATAAGAATTTAGTAAATCATTTTAATCAAGGCTTAAATAAATGTTACCATGATTCTTTTTAAAATGATATGAAATGCTTAGCGTTGAGTGTTTACGGTTTGGCCTTTGGGATTTAGTGTTTAGGGTTTATAAGACCTTAGTAAATTCTTTTAATAAAGACTTAAATAAAAGTTCCAAAATGCTTTTTAAACTATTATAAAATTCTTAGGTTTTAGGGTTTTGGGTTTTGATTTTGGGTTTTAGGTTTAGGGTTTAGGGTTTAGATTTTAGGGTTTATAACACTTTAGTAAATGATTTTAATAGACACTTAAATAACAGTTACAAAATGGTTTTTCACATGTTATAAAATGCTCAGGATTTAGGGATTAGGCTTTAGGGTTGAGGGTTTTGTGTTTCCGGTTTAGAGTTTAGGATTTAGGGTTTATAACACTTTAGTAAATTCTTTTAATAAACACTTAAATAAAAGTTACAAACTACTTTTTTAAATGTTATAAAATGCTTAAAGTTTATGGTTTAGAGTTAAGGGTTTGAGGTTTATTGTCTGGGGTTTAGGGTTTAGGGTTTAGGGTTTATGGTTTTGAATTTAGGGTTTATAACACATTTGTAAAAGCCTTCAATGAACACTTAAATAAAATTTACAATATGGTTTTTAAAATGTTATAAAATGCTTAGCATTTACGGTTTAGGGTTTTGGGTTTAGGGTTTATGGATTGGGGTTTAGGGTGTAGGGTTTAGGGTTTGGGGTTTGTGGTTTATTGTTTAGGGTAGAGTGTTTAAGGTTTATTAAATGCTTAGGGTTTAGAGTTTTGTGGTTTAGGGTTTAAGGGTTTAAGGTTTAGGTTTTAAGGTTTATTAGACTTTATTATGCATTTAATCAACCTTTAATAAGTTACAAGTAGTTTTTTTTAAAATGTTATAAAATGAGTAGGGTATAAGTGTTTAGGCTATAGGGTTTAGGGTTCATCGTTTAGGGTTTAGGGTTTATGGTTTATGTTTTATAACACTTTATTAAATTATTTTAATACACTTAAATAAAAAGTACACACCCATTTTTAAAATGCTATAAAATGTTGAGGGTTTAAGGTTTGGGTTTTGCGGTTTAGCATTTAGGGTTTTATGTCTAGGGTTTAGGGTTTAGGGATTATAAACTTTAGTAAATTCTTTTAATAAACATTTAAATAAAGGTTAGAAAATAGTTTTTAAAATGTCATAAAATACTTAGGGTTGAGGGTTTAGAGTTTAGGGTTTAGTGTTAGGGTTTATTGTTTCAAGTTTAGGGTTTAGGGTTTATAGCACTTTAGTAAATGTTTTTAGAAAACACTTAAATAAACATTACAAAACATTTTCATAATTTTTATAAAATTCTTAGAGTTTAGGGTTTAGGGTTTAGAATTTAGGGTTTAGGATTTAGGGTTTGGGTTTAGGGTTTAGGGTTTAGGGTTAAGCATTTGCGATTTAGGCTTTAGGGATTATGGTTTAGGATTTAGGGTTTATAACACTTTATAAAATGCTTAGGGTTTAAGTTTTAAGATTTTCAGTTTAGTGTTTGGGGTTTAGGGTTTATGGCTTTAGGTTTATAACACCTTAGTACTTGTTTTAATAAACACTTAAATAAAAGTTACAAAACACTTTTTATATTATAATAAAATTCTTAGGGTTTAGTGTTTAGGATTTGGTGTTTATAGTTTATGGTTTAGGTTTTGGGGTTTAGGGTTAACGGTTTAGGGTGTAGGGATGTACTACCCAACTTAAGGGGGTATCCGCTACTACATATTAGAAAATTCATTCATCCCGTTGAGCCTCGAGGATTTATGAAGAAAAATAAATAGAAGGAAACATGTTTATGAAAAAGGCTGGAAAAACAAAGAACGGGGTATCTCGTGTACCACAATTTTCTCCCTCCTACACTCACAACTAAAGTGTCGTCTTCCATTATTTAGATACTCATAAAATTCTTAGCTTTCAGGTTTTATGGATTAGGGTTTTGGGTTTAAGATTTAGAATTGAGTGTTTCTAACATTTTACTAAATTATTTTAACAAGCACTTAAATAAAAGTTACAAATAGTTTTAAAAATGTTATGAAATTCTTAGGCTTTAGCATTTAGGGTTTAGGGTTTATAACACTTTAGTAAATTTTTCTAATATACACTTAAATAGAAGTTATATAACACTATTTAAAATGTTATAAAATAATTAGGGTTAAGGTTTTAGGGATTAGGGTTTAAAGTTTATAACACTCTAGTAAATTCTTTTAATAAACATGTAAAAAAGGTTACAAAACACTTTTTAAAATTTTATCAAATGCTTACGGTTTAGGTTTTAGGGTATAACATTTAGGGTTTAGGGTTGAGGGTTTATAACACTTTAGTAAATTGTTTTAATAAACACCTAAATAAAAGTTACAAAAAACTTTTTGAAATGTTATAGAAGACTTAGGGTTTAGATTTTTTAGTTTAGGGTTTATTTTTTTATGGTTTAGGGTTTATAACACCTTAGTAAATTATTTTGACAAAAACTTAATTAAAAGTCACAAAACGCTTTTTATAATGCTATAAAATACTCAGGGTTTAGGTTTTTTAAGACCTTAGTAAATTCTTATAATAAATACTTAAATAAAAGTTACAAAAAACTCTTTCAAATGTTATAAATTTGCTGAGGGTTTAGGGTTAAGACTCTAGGATTTATAATACTTTAGTAATTCCTCTTAATAAGCACTTAAATAGAAGTGATAACTTTTTTTAATATGTTATAAAATGCTTAGAGTTTAGGATTTATGGTTTGGGTTTTGGTGTTTAGAGTATATGGTTTAGGGTTTATAACACTGTAGTAAATTATTTTGATAAACACCTAAATAGAAGTTACAACATGTTTTTTAAAATGTTATAAAATTATTAGGGTTTAGCACTTAGGGTTTAGAGTTTTATGTTTAGATTTTAGGGTTTATGGTTTGTGGTTTAAATTTTTAGGGTTAAGGGTTTATATCACTTTAGTAAATTCTTTTAACAAACACATAAATAAAAATTACAAAACATTTTCTAAAATGTTATAAAATGCTCAGGGTTTAAGGTTTAGGGTGTAGGGATTATTTAGGGTTTAGGGTTTTGTGTTTAGAGGTTACGGTTTAAGTTTTATAAGACTTTAGTAAATTCTATTAATAAACACTTAAAATAAAGTTTTCAAAATACTTTTTCAAATGTTATAAAATGATTAGGGTTTGGGATTTAGGGTTTATGGTTTAGGGTTTAAGGTTTGAGTTTTGGGTCTAGAATATTTTAGTAAATTCTTTTAATAAACACTTAAATAAAAGTTACAAAACAATTTTAAAATTGTTATAAAATGGTTAGCGTTTAGGGTTTATGGTTCAGTGTTTAGGGTTTGGGTTTTGGGATTTAGAATTTAGGGTTTAGGTTTTTGGGTTTAGGGTTTATGTTCTTGTGTTTAGGGTTTAATGTCTTGTGTTAATGGTTTAGGGTTTATAATAGTTCAGTAAATTCTTTTAATAAACACTTAAACAAAAGTTACAAAATTCTTCTTAAACTGTTATAAAAGTCTTAGGCTTTATGGTTTAGCGTTTAGTGCTTCGGGTTAGGGTTTAGGGTTTAGGTTTTGGGTTTTAGGTTTTAGGGTGTATGGTCTAAACTTTATAACAATTTAGTAGATTATTTCAATAAACACTTAAATAAAAGTTACGAAACAATTTTAAAAATGTTATAAAATGCCTATGGTTTAGGGTTTAGTTTTTAGGGTTTAGGGTTTACGGTTTAGGATTTGGGGTTTAGGGTTTACAATTTAGGGTTTAGGTTTTATAACACCTTAGTAAATTCTTTTTATAAACACTTAAATAAAATTTACAAAATTATTTTGAATAGATCATAAAATGCTTAGGCTTTAGGGTTTAGGGTTTGGGGTTTTGGGTTTAGGGTTTAGTGTTTAGACTTTAGGGTTTAAGGTTTATAACACGTTACTAAATTATTTTCATAAACACTTAAATAAAAGTTACAAAACACTTGTTAAAATGTTATAAAATTCTTAGGGTTTAGGGTTTAGGGTTATAAGATTTTATTAAATGCTTTTAATAATCGTTTTAAAAAGTTACAAAAATGTATTTTAAGATGTTGTAAAATTCTTAGTGTTTAAGGATACGGTTTATGGTTTTGAGTTTGAGATTTATAACACTTTGATAAATTCTTTTAATAAGAATATAAAAAAAAGTTACAAGGCACTTGTTAAAATGTTATAAAATGCTTAGGATTTAGGGTTTAGGATTTAAAATTCTATAAAATGCTCATGGTTTAGGGTTTACAGTTTATAACACTTTAGTAAATGACTTTAATAAACACTTAAAAAATAGTTAAAAAACGCTTGTTAAAATGTTATAAAATTCTTATGGTTTAGAGTTTAGGCTTTAGGGTTTTGGGTTTTAGGTTTAAAATATTATAAAATGCTTAAGCGCTGCAGGTGCGCAGATACGCAGTCCTAGAAGCGCTGCAGATGCGAAGGGGCGTAGGTAGTTCATTGGACACAGAGCACATGTACGCAGGAAGTCTGTGAGGCAGAGTGCGCATGTACGTAGGGAAGCAGTTGGAAACAGTGCGTACTTATACGCAGCTGTTATATGGGTGAAGCTGCGTACTTCTCATGAAATCTACTTAGCTATCCATGTTTATCATTGCTGTGTTCTGGGTGTTGAAGTGATGTCTGGTTTCTGGTATTATGATCTGATAACAACGGTCTGAGAAGTGATTGATTATGTTCTTAATGACTCATCTTTATGTGATCTATTGGACTAGATCTGATTGATGACTCTCATTGTATATGTATTGATCTAGTGATTGGGTGATTCAAAAGGTTGTTTGATTATGAGCTTCAATGTGGTTATTGGGTCCAGTATAAAAATTGGATGAAATATGGCCTTTCAGATTATTTTTTGTGCTTCAGTGTATCCAGTATGAAAATTGATGAAACGTGGTACCTGGAGGAGAGAAGATTGTAGGCTGGCGCCTACGTACTAGTGCTTAAGCTAGTACAAGAGCAAAGCGGGTAGTAGCTCCCTTCCAGGAGAGACTGGAAAACGAGAGAGAGTTGTAGCTCTCTGCAGGTAGTAGCCTGCGTACTAGTAAATGGATCGGCTAGTACAAGAGCAAAGGTGTTTGTAGCTCCCGTACTGGTATAAGAATGCACCAGTACAAATACTGTAAAAGGATTTTCTTATTAAGAAGAAGATTGAGATGACTTGCAGTAGGTGGTTTTCTCCTGCATTGGGTTTCCACCTTATATCATGGTGTTCATGTGTGTGCCTTATGTGTGATGATCTATTCTATGTTACTGCATCTGTTTAACATGGTTGATAATGTTCTAATGCACTCATTGAAGATCAATTAACTTAATCATAAGAAGTTGTGGAAGTAGCATATATGAATTTGATTATGGAAATGAAAAAGTTTTATTGTTGTGATAATAATGATTCACCCCCTACCCTTCTCAGTATTATTTCCAACAAACAGAACCCTGGCAGAGATAGGAACCCTAATTTTGAAATATTTTGTTTCTTTTTGCATGCACTCGCAGAAATAAGTGTCTCATTTATTTCCTTTGAATAAAATATTTAACGAACAAAAACAATCGAATCGATGTGCTCTCTATTTATTGATGTTCAATCCGAACCCTAGTTCTTTTTAACTGGCTTTCAATTTGTACCCTAGTTGTTTCAAATAATAATTTGTTTGGAGGGACAAATGGATAAAACTGCCAGACCGACCATAACTGGAGGTATGCCCCTGGATTTTCTAAATTTGCACAACCTATTTTTGTTGTTTTAAGCCATTTCATTAGTTTTTCTACCTCTATGAACAACATAACCCTCGCATATATAAGAACCCTAATCTTCACAAACCTAATATTTGAAATAATTTATTTCTTTCTAGATGTTTAATTCTTAAACCACTTAGGTTTTGGGCCAATTGTTTTTTCTTTCCTCCTGAATCGTTGGTCAATTTTGTAAAGAGGCAACATCCTCACAATTAGATTGAAACTACACTTACTGCCCTATACCTAAAACAAAAATGAAAAGATATTTGAAGCTTTAAAGTACATGTACTTTAAACTACAACTTTGAATGGAGACATTGCACATAATCTAAACCTACTCTAAACCAATGCCTTGGACATCTCTAAAAAATGTCTTAAAATGCCTTGTGGATATCATGACAATGTCCTACCTACAACTTTGAATGGAGACATTGCACATAATCTAAACCTACTCTAAGCCAATGCCTTGGACATCTCTAAAAATGTCTTAAAATGCCTTGTGGATATCATGACAACGTCCTACCTCTGGGACATAATTGAATGCACAATTGACCCAACAAAAATGAAAAGAAAAAGGATGGATCCTCTTTTATGCGAGTTTAGTACTTACATTCTAATAATGGCTCAAAGAGAATAATGTTGGAAAAGAATGGTAAAAAATTACACCCAACAAAATAAAAAGAAAACGATAAGGGAATAATATATCATTCTAACTATATCATAATCGTCCCAAATATTTAACCCAAATTTAATGAAATAAATTGAAAGTAAAATATGAGATTACTTGGTCGAAGAATAAAGCATAACTATATTCACGGCTAAGTGAGGATATGGGATTAGAATACAGAGGTGAAAACAAAATAAAAGACATGGTGGTTGACAACTATTTACAAGGTGAGATGCCCTTTAAAGATTAGAATCTTCTTCTACCTACCCATCTCCAATAAAATGCTCACATGAGACAACTGTAAAAGAAAAACTAGAGAATGCCCCAATAGATGCATTTTGTGCAAAACTAATGAAAAATCTATGGACCATCTGTTAGTTCACTGCCCCTTTTAAAAAAAAGTACGGAGTGGAGTTATCTAGTACGTATAAAACTTTTGAAAAACTAATGCATTTCTATATACAAAACCTTTGACATTTCTTGAAGAGAGATATTCTTCATTTCCTGTCTTGATCTCTCCAAATAGGATTCTAAGATAACATATAATGTTTATATATCTAAAAATGGGAATTCTGATAATCTGTTTTCATATAATTCTTTCAAAGAAAATGCGAACCTAAATGATTTAATTTACTAATAATGAATCTAAATGCTTGTGTATAGGTATGTGTCATGAGTATCTCTAGCGTTAATATCCTTACTTCTCATGCAAAATATTTGGAAGACAAAATAGAGGGAGAGATCGTAAAAAAGAATAGAATTATAAGAGCTAAGTATGAAAATATGTAAGAAAAAGGGTGCCTCCTCTAAGAGACGTAGAGGGTCCTTGAGGAAATTACAAGACAAATAGACAAAATTAGAAGGATATAATATATATCTATTAGGCCAGTTGGGTTTGGGGTCATTACAAGGCAAAAAGACAGAAAGTAGTTTTATATAAACAGGTACCTATCAATATGAACGTATAGAATGTGTCAAGCACAAAAGTAAAATGGTAAACTCCTCTCCCTCCCTTACTTTGAAGCTCTCCGTCTGTAGAAGAATCCTAAAAACCAGAGTTATAATCCCAACAATAACTCAGAGGATTTCACTTACAGATGAAACTTGGCAAGAAATGGCAGAGGTCATGGAGATGCTTGTTTCTCTAAAGAATTGCAGCATGGCATAGACCAAAAGGATATTTTACTACCCTTTAAGTTCCATGTAGTCCACACCCATTTCGTATGTTAGAAATGGTATGGTATGCTTAGATCCAAGAGATAATTAAAAATTTTAAGACAATTGTTTGGTAGCTAATTAATTTAGAGAAAATCAAGAAAGAGAAGGATAATTGTGGGATAAACAACTATATTAACCTTGGTGGCCCAATTATTTTATCGATCTCTACCAGAAAAATTATCCAATCCCTCAACCAGGCTATCACATACTGCATTTTGTTTTGAATTCATGAATTACAGTTTCAATCAAATTTCATTTGGAATTTAAGAATAGGATTAGAATCTAAACCCCAATTCAAGAAACACTTCTAACTTTCACCGACACCACAGCTTCGTCGAGGGTTCTTCTGGCTGGTACAATACACGAAGTAAATAATTTCAAGGCCACCATTGTTTTCATGGCTAATACATCCATAAACACTGTCATCAGTACAAAGCATCACCTCCCTCCTTCACTTGCATCAGAATAATATATGCAACAAAGCAAGTTCGTTGTCTTTACACATTACATTTTCATAGCAATAGCCAGAGTTTGAATTTCAACACCAGTTGAGGAATTTCTTCTCCCACTTTCATTGCCACAACCTTGATACGAGAACTGAAAATTTACACATTCATCCGTGCCACAACCTCGGTATGAGCACTGAAAATTTGAGCATTACGAGCACATGCAGAGGTCGATTGGCATAAGTAAAAGTCACTAACTCCCTCTCTCCCGAATCCATCCTTTCATAAAATGAATATGCATATTTAGAGCCATCAACTCCCTCCCTCTCTGTGCTTTTAGGCTGACATGCCACTGACACATTCAATAGCAATTTAGAAACGAGAATTCGCCTAGCTTTTATGCTAACACATTGAAAAGTAATTCAAGAACAAGAATTGGAATTCCAACACTCATTCAAGAACCTCACCTATGCTCCCACTCCCAGATTTTACGCTGACACACCATTGACACATTGAACTGACAAAATTTTTAAAAGGTTTGAAAATTAAACAGGTGGATCATGAATC
>APFE031188382.1:0-54011 GCA_000404065.3 Pinus taeda
AATATTTCAGGCAATTTGGGAATGCTGATGTAAAGAACTTTTCAGGCAAAGGCAAGAAGGCACAGCTGAAAGTGAAAAACCAATTGGGCCACTTTGTTTTGAACAAAAGGGAAGAAGGCTGGCAAGAGGCTGACAAAATGCTAGAAAGCCTTGGCCTAAAGACCAGTTTCCTATGGAAACCTTATGACCCCAATCATTTCATAACCTTAAGAAGGGTCAAATATAGGCTGTCCAGTTATGACCATGTAAGGTTGCCTCATATAGAACAATATGCAAATCAATCAAAATGGAAGAGAGGCACATTAGAGGAACCTGTTACACAGGAAGAACTAAATGAAAGAGCAAGAAGAAATCTCCTTAAAATGGTTGACTTAGAGCTTCCTGTACAGGTGTTCTCTCTTACAAGCCCTCAAGAAGGAGGCAGTCAAAACCACAAATCAATCCTCTAGAGAAGGCAAGGAAAAAGAGATGGTGCAAGAGCAGCCCCTTCAGCAAGAGCAGGTACAGCAAGAAAAGGAGCAGCCAGGGCAAAAAGAGCAAACAGCAGAGGCCCCAATGGTCACTAAACAGCAGCCAGCTCAAATGGTGCCTCCTAGGCAAGAAACAAGAGCTGAAGCTTCAGTCCTCCAGACCCCACAAAGGGAGGACATAAGCAGGAAAAGAGACAGAGAGACTCCCCTCACTACATCAATAACTCAAGGGGAGAAGAGGCAAAGATTAAATCCTTTTTCAGAGGAAGAAATGCCAATAGGGCAATCTTCGGGCATGGACCTACCTAGCATGGAGGCCTCGGCAAGTTCCTTCCAGCAGGAACAAGAGAGGGCAGCAGGAGGAGAAGTTAGCTCCTCAGGCCAACAAAGAGGAGGTGAACAAAGTATCAAGCAGCATTTCAAGGACATTAAGAAGAGAAATGAACCCATAAGGCTGCAATTATATAATCATTTGTTGAAAATGGCTCCCACCAACCAGCAAAGACTCATGTCTACTTATGATGTCCATGAGGGCAAAATGATCATGAGCCATTTCATGCCAGCCGTGCAGCAACCACAGTCAGCTGCAGATTACATCAGGACCAACCTTGAGGTCCTTGCCAAGGACATCCACCTGATGGATCAGATTGAATTACACAAGCAAACGGGTGAGATGGTATATGCCTCCTTGGTAGACAAAACATTGGTAAACTATAGGCTAGAAAATAGCCTAAATAATACAACTGCACAACTTGAGTTGGAAAGGGCATCCTCTCAAGCAAAGGAAAACAGGATCAAAGCTTTGGAGAACATCATAATAGAGCTTGGGAATGATCCTAAGGATGTCAAAGCAGTACAGGAGCTGTTGAAACTAACGGATGTTGATATGGCAGCATTAAGAAAAATGATCAAGATCCCAGCAACTCTTCATCCCCAAACTGAAGAAATTTCCCAGCTGAGACAGGACAAGGATGCAACGGCTATGCTGGTAACACTATACAAACATCTCATCCAAACACAGGGAAAGTTGGAAGAATCAGAGGCTGCACTTCAGGCAGCATTGCAGCAAAAAGAGGCAGGACAAACTTCACAGCCTCCTCCAGGAATAGTCAATCTGTAAGAAGTCCCTCAAACCACTGCCCCTCCCACTCAGCAGACAGAGCAAGCAGCACCTTCTACTTCAGCACCAACAACAGAGCAGACTGAAAGCCTTGACATGCAGAAGCTCAGGAATGAAATTCAAGTCTTGGAGGCCCAAATGACAAAGCTGAGTCAAGCCAAAGAAACTTTCGCTAAGCTCAATGAAAAATATGATAAATCCAAGCAAAATGTAGCTGAGAGAGAAAGAGAGGTGAAGACTCTCAAAAGGAGGATAAATGAGCTAGAAAAAGAGCTCACACTTGACAAAGTAACAGCTGAGCTCAAGAGAATCCTATGGGCCAATATTGGCCAATCCATCACAGACTAGTGGGAATACATTGAGGCCATTTATGAGCAGATGGGGCTCATTGGAAAAGCACACAGGGAAATCCAAAGAGCAAGGGCATCTCTTGGCATTATGCCTGAGGCTGCCACCAGAATGATAAATGTGCTTAATTACAGGACAAGCTCTCAGCTGATCAAAATGGGAATTACCAACAGGACTGAGACCATTTCGATGGTCAAAAGGGTCCTAACACTAAGAAACCTGGTACAGACCTTGGAGAGAAGAAGCCAGGATATGCAGGCAGACATTAATAAATTCCAGGACAAGTTCCTAGCATTGCAGAACAGAGGTCTTCCTAGCTTGATGGACCCCTCAGGAAGACTACTTTCACATGAAAAATATGCCAAGAGGGTCAACACCTTTTCTACTAATCAGCTTTCAGAAAAGCCCAGCACATCAGCAGAATCAGGGCCAGCATCAGGACATACTCTCTTCAACAGGGTAGAGAGCTTATTCTTTATCATGAATGAAATCAATCACTTGTTTGATGCGCCTCCCAATTTTTATAAATATACAGAGGCAGATGAGACCATAGAGGCAATTTTGAGACATCAATTGCCCACACAGGAAGTCTAGAACAGTTTGATACAATTACTGCTAAACCAGAGCCAGTAATTATGTTTTTTCCATTTGAAATATATAAGTTGTCATGCACAGGAAATTTTTTGATATATAAGCATGTATGCAGAAAGAGGCTGAGCCAACTCAGCAAACCATTCGGCCACCACAGCAGCACTGACAGTCACAGGTAACAGGGCCGAAAAGCTACAGAAGGACAGAGTTGCACAGACACGTCATTCAACAGTTATAAAAAAGCGTTCAACCGACTCAGTGACCTCCAAAGGTCGAAATCTTCTGACAGAATTAAAGAGCATTTATGTTGTATTGAAAGCTGCAATAACTTCTTATCTACTATTTCTGTACGAGTTAATGAAGATATTTTATTTCTCAAATGACTCAATGCCTGAGATATTTTGTATGAAACACTTCTATATATTCCCCCTCGCATGAGTTTGCAGGGGTTGGAAATCGGATGTTGTTGATATTCTTTCTAGAGCTCTTTGACTGTAAATTCTCAAAGAAGTAATACAAAGGCGGTGGAATTTCTAAAGCTCTGTGTTGTCTGATGCATTGTGGTGTTTAGCTGAATGTTACAGGATTCCTGCGTATTTCATGGCACAATAAGTTTTTCTTATAACTCTTTGTTATGTGTTTTGTTATCTTTCATATCTCTTTCATGTTTCCTATGTCTTACAGTTAATAGCAAGGAAAAAGAATAGTTCCAGGATTTAATCACAGATTACCCTGAACTCAATCTAAGCTATTCTGAATGTTTTTCTTCATTTATAGTAATAAAGGTGTAATTCTTAACTGCTACCCTTTCACACTATATCTTTCACATTGATTATTGTTTCAAGAATTCAAGTTTGCTCCTGAGGAATATATCTCTTTCTCACAACCCAGCTTAGTGGAAAATTCTTAATTGCTTTTCACTGGTTGTTTACATTACACCATCATAATTTCAATTTTGTTTCATGAAATATCTAAATGGCCTTGTAACTCCAGTTGCTCAAACTCAAGATCTCAACAACTAGTAGCCATAGACTCCATTTCCCAATGAACTAACATTATCTGCAGATTTCCACTTTAGATACAAAAAGACATCCTTCCAACCAAACATAAACCAAAACTCTTACTTCACAACTAGACTAAAATCCCCACAAAACAGAGACAAACCTTAAAGAGAGAGCCCTCTCGGATTACAGTTGGGCTAGAAGCTGTAATCCAAAGATTGGTTAGTGGTTACCCCGGTCGTATTCCCTTGGGAGTCAAAGGGAACAACCTGGGTGTTAACACTATAATCAACGCATATTCTCCACGAACCATCTTTGTTTCTCACCAGCATGATTGGAGATCCACATGGTGATGTGCTTGGTCATATAAACCCTTTATTGAGCAACTCTTGTACCTACTTCTTTATCTCTGCATTCTCTAAAGCTGACAACCTATACATTCCAATGTTAGGTAATGGAGCATCTTGCTACAAATAAATATCATGTACTATTTATCGTTTGGGTGGCAGACCTTCTGATTCTTGAAATAGAACACCATACTCTAAAACAACTTTAACTAAATCAGCTTTCTGTTTAGAATCAAAGCCTTCAAATGTATTGGATTTTTCAGGATCCTTTGCCTTTACAACCATTATAAAAAATTTCTTACTTGAATTCACAATTCTTTTTATCTACCCTGAGTTTATGAGAGAATAGTTACCTTTGAGTTTATCAGCTCTCACAATGTATTCTATTCCATTTTTAGTGAGTTGATACTTATTCTCAGCTCTATAGAGAATAGCTTTCCTATCATACAATTATGGAATTCCCAAAACAATACCACATATGTCCAATGGAACTATATCTAACTCAACCTCATCTACAAATGTTGATCCAATAGCAAACCTAAGTTTACATTGTCTTGTTACTTGTAGCTTTGTTTTATCACACACCCAACCTAATGGATATGGCTTCTCATGAGATTTTGTTTGTAATCCAAACTTCTTTACAATTGTTTTAGAAATAAAATATACTTGTGATCCACTATCAAATAAAGTATCAATCTTATTGTGCTTGGAAACTACTCTAATATGAAAAATCTCATTTCTTTCCCTCTCATTATTTTCATTATCAACAGATTGTGAAGAATTACTTGTGGATGCTTCAGAATCTTTACCTTTAATACCTGTGACTGTAACTGTTGTTTCATTGCCTGAATCTAATCCCAAGTCCTGTTGAATAGCAACAACATTATTTTTCTTCTTTCCACCAAACTTCTTAGGTTTTCGTTCTAGATGCAAAGACCAGTAGTGTGCCTCATCATGTCCTTCTTTCTTATAATGAGTGCATGAAAGTTTATCCTTCTTTACAATGTTTTCTTTCCTGTCCTTCCATTTTAGTTTCTTCGTTTCCTTGCTCTTGCTAACAGAATATTTAGATGATCCCCCAACCTCTAGGTTTACATTCTTACCTCTAGCTTCTAGATGTGTGGCTTGAATTGACACATCATCTAAGCTAGTGGAATTAAACATGAGAATAGTATGCTTTAAATAGCTATGAAAACCACCTATATACTTCAATAAAGTCTCAGGTGAGTCTAATGATATGCCTAGAATTAAAGTTCTCTTTTTAAATTCCTGAGTATAACTTTGTACACTTTAACTCTTCAACCGATGAAGACTTTGCCAACTCATCATTGCCTACTGCATGTAAGATAAAGGATATAATTTCTTTTTGACAGAAGAAACAGATTCATTCCAGGTAGAAATGATTTTACCATGTTTTTGCAGATCAGTTTTTGTCTTGCCTTCCCACCATACTAGTGCAGTTCCTCCAAGTCTAAGGCTAGCCAGCTGAATCTTCTTCCTTTCTGAATCAACGTTCTATGCCTTGCAATATACATCAATTTTTCTTATCCAATTATCTAGCTTTTCTGCATTGAGATCTCCATCATAAATTGGCAAATAAAACTTCACATCTAATTTGATTAAGGAAGTTTTATTCTTCTTCTTAGAAGAGCTAGAAGATGATGATGATGAGGATGATGATGGAGGAAATGGTGGAGGAATCATTCCTCCTTTTCCTTTGCCTTCTAGAGGGGCAATTAGAAAAGGTTCCTTTGCTCCTTTGTTTGGTTTGGGTGTTGCAGTGCTTTCACCTCGACCCTTCCTAAACTCTAGATACATCTCTTCCAAAATGGCTTTGAGTGTCCTAAAACTTTCTATAAATTGAGATTCTGATCCCAATGGTGCTTCTTTTGCTATTCTCCTCTGAGAATGGACTCTTCCAATCTCTGGATTAGCCTCAACAAGTTCTCCTTCTCCTAGTCTAATCTTTAACCTAGTTAGCATTCAAAATCTAACACAAGCTTGTCTAACCTTAATAAAACCAAAACCAAATGCTCTGATACCACTTGATCTGAAACAAATACTAAATCAAGAAGAAAAGGTATTACCGACTCATGTGTAGGAAAATGCCTATATTACTTAGTGCAACGGATCTAAAAGATTGCAAATAATATAGACAATTAACAATCATAAAACATAATAGACACACACATAAACACAACAAATAATCAAGGAGTTCATCAGACTTCCTGGCTACATCTCTTGTCCAACTTTCAGTGTCGACCTCTATATTAAGTCTTCAAGAATAAATTATTACAAGAGTGAGCTCAAAAATAGAGTCTCAACCAAAAATGACATCAAAGAGGGATCTGCTTGAAAACCTCGAGTCTAAAAGAATGCACAGACTCTCCCTCTGTCCTGTTCCTCTATTCAATCTGGCTCAATCTGACTAACTGGCTGTTTTTTTGTGATTGTCTTCAACTGACTTCTCCTACCTTATGTTCTATCATTGGATGGCTTTTAAGCATTTAGGCACTGTTTGCTTGCCTCCCTTTCATGCCCTCTAGCTCCTGACACTGCCTTCATATCTCTGTGGAGTGTTTAAACAATAATTGCAAAAATGCTTAAGGCATTGACACCACCTATTTACTAATGGAAAGGACTAGGTTCTGGTGAAAAGACCTAAGAACAAAATTTTCTATTTACGCAGGGAATACATAGAAATACACAGAAACAGTGGAAAATCCAACTGAAATTCCAAAGCCGAACTTCAAACGATATAAGGTCTACCCTATAATCCTCTCGGGTCCGCCTTAATCGCAATCACAAGTCGTATTGGCTACGGGTCATAATCCCTTTGTATTCCACACCATTGATCTGCCTTCGATCCGACGGTTCACATCCAACCAAAAACTTCAAGTAGTCCACTCAAGCTCCACCGTTTATCCATGATCTCCAATCCAACGGATGACAGCCATTTCAGTTGGCCCACTTGTGGCATGCTATGTGTCGACTAGTGTATAGAATCGGGCAGAGCCTCTCCAATACTACTTACCACCTGAAACTTGCTCAAAATATCGTTTACCTTGAAACTCAAATAACATAAAGCCACATTTATAAACCCTTTCAGGTCCACACATATTGCATAGTCTTTGGCCTACGGTAAGTCCTCTATTCGGCATATTTTCGATGTGATACGATCTTGCTCCACCATTAATCTATGCACTCAATCAATGGTTCATATGTCATGTTGATCACAAATCACTTGGAGCTGAGGTTAATATGTCACTGGCTTCCTCCGATGTGATTTGATCTCATCCGTTGATCCCGTGGATCCAACGGCTCTGGGGAATTCACACTGTGCTTCTCTGTTTCCTTTGGATTTTGGGTTTTTCTGCCATTCTTTCACTTGCGCTATTTAATCAAATGAAGACTTTAGACTTAGAGGTTTTTATATAAGATCCATTTTGGATCATTAGAGTGGATTTCCCTTTCTTTCATCAAGAAACCAAGCTTCTTCTGAATCCATAGAAGTCTAGATTGAAAACCCCCAGTGGTCTCTTGCCATCTGAACAAGTGGCACAAGGCAGAACCATCACTTTTACTTGTGTATACAACAATGTGACCTCTAAGTTTGTACGAACCCCGGGTTGATGAAATAAAGCTGGTAGCCCAGGAGTTGCATCATTCTTGCTGCAATAATGGTGTTCATCACTAGGTATGGGAATTATGAGTTTGTTGTAGTTCCATTTGGTTTGACTAATGCTCCAACTATCTTGATGTGTTTGATGAATAGCATGTTGTGTCCTTAACGAGACAAGTTTGTTATTGTATTTATTGATGACATCTTGATATATTCTAAGAATGGGGGAGAACATCTCTAGCATTTAGCAGGAGTTTTGAGATTTATAAGAGAGCATCAGTTATATGTCAAGCTTATGAAATGTAGTTTCTTTCAGACAAAAGTACATTACTTGGGTCATGTGGTTTCCATGGAAGGAATAGCAGTGGATCTAGAGAAGATAAGGGCTATCATGGAGTGGGAATCTCCTAGAAACATGGATGATGTAAGATCATTTATGGGGTTAGTAGGTTACTATAGTAGGTTCATCAGAAACTTCTCTTAGATTGCATATATTATTACGTCACTGCAGAGGCAAGGTGATAAATTTGAATGGACAAAGGAATGTGCAACAAGTTTTGAGAAATTGAAGTAGTTGTTGAAAAATGTTCTAGTGTTAAAGATTATAGATCTAGAAAATTATTTTGTGGTGTGTACAGATGCTTGCAAGAGAGGGATTGGTGGAGTCCTTATGTAGGAAGGAAAAATAGTGTGCTATGAGTCAGATAAATTGAGTGATCATGAGAAGAATTATCTGACACATGATCTTGAGTTGGCAAGGATCATCCATGATTTGAAGATGTGGAGGCACTATCTTCTTGGTAGGAGATTTTTACTAATGAGCGATCATAGTGGATTGAGGTATCTGTTTGACCAACGAAATCTGAATGTCAAACAAGCTAGAGGGCGGGCAATGATCAGTGAGTTTGATTTTGAGATCATATACATCAAGGGTAAAGAGAATAGGGTTGCATGTTCTCTTAGCAGGAGAGTGTAGGTGAATCATATAGAAGCTATGAGTTCTTATGGGACATACTTATAGGATCAAATCTTACAGGCGGGTCAGGAGGATGAATGGTACATGGAGCTTATGCACAGGTTACAAGAGGGTACAGGTGATCAAGATGTGGACTATTAACGCATAGCAGTTGGCTTGATTAGATTTAGGGAGAAGATATATGTGCTAGAAAACGGTGAGCTCAAGAATAATATCTTGAAATAATTGCATGAAAAATCGTATTCAGGTCACCCGAGATACTAGAAGACATTGACAGTAGTGAAGAAGTTTTATCATTGGCCGAATCCAAGGAAGGACATGGCATATTTTGTGGCTATATCTTGGTACTGTAAGTAGGTTAGAGAAGAATGTAGGTATCCAGGTGGATTGCCACAACTGATTATGATTCCAGAATGGAAGTGGGAGGTCATTTTTTACAAATTTCATCACAAGTTTATGAAGGACATCTAGGTAGAATGATTGCATCATGGTTGTGGTGGACAAGTTGAAAAAGGTAGCACACTTCAATCTAGTGAGGTCTACTTATTCAGCTAGTGATGTGGCACAGGTATTCATCAAAGATGTAGTGAGGCTTCATGGTGTTCTAAGGAAGATTGTGCCAGATAGGGATGCTAAGTTCAGTTCCAAGTTTTGGAAGGAGTTGTTTACAGGTTTGGGGATAGAGTTGGCCTTCAGCGCATCTTATCATCCACAGACATATGGCTAGATAGAGAGGGTCAACAAGATATTGGAGGACATGTTGAGGATGTATGTGATGCATCATCAGAGGAGCTGAGAGGATTTCTTTCCATTGGTGGAATTTACTTATAACAATGGTTACCAAGGATCTTTGAGGATGAGTCCATTAGAGGAATTGCATGGGTGGAGTTTTAATGCTCCCATTAGTTGGAGTAATCGAGTTAACAGGATGTTGATTGAACTGGACATGTTTGTAGAGATGGAATAGGAAATAGAGATAATCAAGAAGAATCCAAAGGCATCAGAAGATAGGTAGAAAAGTTGTGTTGATTGGAACAAGTTGTTTAAGGAGTTTCAGGTTGGGGAATATGCATATTTGTGCATCAAGCCCAAGAAGAGCTCCTTGAGGATTAGATTGTGTTCCGAGGTGGCACCTCAATTTTGTGTACATTTCAAGATTATTGAAAGGATTGGACCAGTGGCCTATCGACTTGTACTACCTTCAACAATGAAATTCCATAATGTTTTCCATGTGTCATTGCTTAAGAAGTATGTTAAATATGTTCATCATGTGATTGACTAGTCTATATTACAGGTGGATCCAGATTGAGAATTACAGTTGGAACCTCAGTGTATATTGTAGAGAAAGATTCTCAACCGAGAAATCGAGTAGGTTAAAGTGTAGTGGAAGCACTTTGGGCCCATTGAAGCTAGATGGGAGGTGGGAGATGGGTTACAGGCTATGTATCCTTCTCTATTCGCTGGTTGATTGAATGCTTTTGGTAAATGTTTTGGTATATGTACATATGTGTATGGATGCAAATACCACCATGAGATATGTTATAAAGCTCCAATAAGAAGTATGGGTGTCATGTCATTATGGTTGTCATGTTGGTTGTTTCTGAGTAGGATGATCATTGTAAATATTGCATCGATCTAAGTAATAAATATCCAAGGGCGGTATGTTTTGTTTTTAGTAGTTTTGTTGGTTGTTGGTGTCATTGAACAACGAGGATGTTGTTGCCTCAAGGGTGAGGGCTCTATAACATCCCTAGTCAAAACTCCATGTAAATAAAGTTAATAAAGGAAAAAATAATAACCACAATCATGGGACACTAATTCCAAGTTGAATGTTGGGCATAAAATCCTAGTGTGGGTGTTCATTTGGTTTATTATGGCTAAGGAAAGTGGGAAAGGAAATGTCAAAGACTTTGGAAATGTATGAGGCATTAATTGGAATTTTATTTATGAAAATAATGGAAATTGGGAGAAAATGAAGGCGAAAGATCACAGGTTGCATGTGAGGAGGAAAATGAGGGAAAGTAATGGAAAGTAATGGAAAATGAAGAAAATAGAGGGCTCATTAATAAAAAGGCTTTTGAGGATCAATTTGTAACCTTTTGTTAGATCAGTTTTGGAGCTCTCTCTTTATTCTCTCTCTCACACACTCTTAGAAACTTAGTGTTTCTTGGAGAACTTCATCTTTGGATCATGGAAAGTAAAGAAGGAAAAGACGAAGCAAATATGAAGCAAGGAAGAGCAAGATCAAGCGGCTACAATGAGATTACTTGTAGGTATTGATTTACATGTGTGTTTTTTTGGCTAATTTTGGCATGCATGGTTATGCATGTGTGTTATTAGTTCTCTTATTGTCATGACCATGGGTTTTTCCAAGTGTGACAGTGGTTTTCATCCTTTACTTTCCATTTCTAGATAGCCATGGTGTGATGGGGTTCTTATGTTTTGTGTGAGGTTTTTTTCCTGATGGATTCAAAACTAAGTGAGGTGGTCCCTGAAAGAAAGAACACATGGCCTAGTGATCCCTGAATCAAATTGTGGATTGTGGTAAAGATTGGGCCTAGAAATCCCTCAACCAGATTGTGGGTTATGGTAAGGCCAAATTTTGTGTTACCTCGGTGGGCCTAGGAATCCTCGACTGGTGAATGGCGGGATATATGGTAAAGCCTAGAGGTGGGTGCCCTCAATCAAGCCTAGCAATCCTTGGTCAGTAATGGCCAGATATATGGTAACCTAGAGGGTGGAGTCTTGATTAGGCCTAGGGATCCTCAACCATTATATGGAACGATGTACGGTAAATCCTAGAGACTAGGAGACATGCAAATTCCTCATGGTGTAGGTGGAGAAATATGATGACATCCATGCTTGTTTAGGGCCTAGTGATCGAGTGGGGATTGCGGTAAATATTAATTCTATTAATGAGGGTGAGGTCATTTATCCAAGGGAAGCCCTGGTTGATTTCTGGTTATCCCACATTCATGCTTGGAATATGACATAGTGGTGATTTTTTGAAAGAAATATTTTGTTTAGCCAATCTATGGTCGAGTGGTACGTTGAAGTCTCAAAGTTTGTAAGCTTTTGCATTCATTAATAAGAGTTGCTTTCCTTGGTATTTTATGATCAAATTTATTGGTTCATATGTGGAATTTATGGCTATTGTATCCATATTATTTTTGTTGTTTATATGTTGGTTATGAGTATGTTTTATGACAGTGGTGATGTATGGCTCTCATCATGTTTTGATTTGTAAATGAATGAATAATGAATATATGACCTAATAGATGATAATGCAGCTAATGTGATCAGGAATCAATGCTTCTTAGAGATTATTAGATAAGTATGAGACCCCTATGCTCAGTTACCTTGTTATGACCTGTAGAATATATATTTCTGATATGTTTGACGAAATTCCTGTCCTCGCTAGTAGGGGTCAGATCAAGTCTTTGTTCAAGTATTTGTATCAGTATCATTTTTTTGATGTTAGTTTTCAATTCTAGAGGTTTCATGGAGTTCTATGCAGTGGCCTAAGTCATGGTCTTAAAAAAGTGACACATAACTAGGGTTGCTGGCTTAGAATTAACTAAAAAAGACTGCAAAATCATGGATGCCTTTGCTATGGGAGTGAATGTAGGGTCCCAGTCGCATGCATGTCCACATCATGGGAGAAACTGAGGCTATAGGTTAGTAAAATGTTAAGTTTCCTCGAGGGTTTCTCACCTGGAAAGGTTGGTTGGCTCCTGGAGGTTCTATAACATGTGTAGAACTTCAAATTAGTTGTGTTTTGTCAGTTCCACTTCCTTCACTATACATGGGGAGTTGAATCAGATCATAGAAGCCTCTCATCACATGTTTACCCCAACTGATCAGTTAACTTGGATAAATGTGGGAGGAGGGTGTTACATCATAGTCCCCAGTATGGGAACCCTATGCTTATTTTATTAATGGACTAATAAAGATCGATATCTGGGCCAATAAATCTTGTGTACTTTATTGATATGTTTGTGGACAATTTCCACTACGGAAAGTGTTTTTAGTATTGTGTATGTACAATGTATTCATGCTCTAGTTTATAAATAGACTAGATTTTAGGTATAATGGAATTTAAATGTGGTATCATAGCTACTTTGAAGGGTACATGGTTTAGAGTTTGCATAAGAACTAGTTTAAGAAAGAGTTGTTCTAGAAAGAAATAATATTTCCGAAGAGATGGAGCATAAGGCAGAGAAAGTTCTTTGTATGGATGACATAACTCATTGTGGATGGAAATTTGATCTTAAGATAGTATCTTCATTGGGTTGTGGAGTTGCATATGAAGTAGTGGAGCCATGTACACGTCAGGTATTTAACCCAGGAGGATGAGGTACTCATGCAAAGTTGAGTTGTGGTGGTCTAGAGTGGACTAGACCTAGTGTTCAACAGTAGCTTAAGAGTGACTTTGGAAGGACACAAGTTTAGTAACAACACTTTCCACAAGGGAAAGTAGAGTGATCTAGTGGATATTTTGTAGGATTATACGGAGACTAGCTTCATAGGGATACTACGAAGGAATGTCAGTCGTTTAGTGGAAATATGAATCTTCAGGTTCAATAACCAAAGTGGAGATTCTAGCCCATGCAAGGATAATCATGAACCATGCGATAGCACTCAAGGTTGTGCAAGGAAAAGTAATGTTGCATGTGAAGAAAGTCATGTACCATGCAAGATAAATCTGATCCAAATACAAAATAAGACATGGAACATGTGATAACAATCAAGGCCATACAAGGGAAATTCATGGCTCATGCGAGGATGATCATGGGCATGCAAGGAAAGTCATGGAGCTGGAGGTTTCATGGTGTAATGGAAATTCCTTCCTCACTAAGAGGGATTGTTGGAATGTGGGTAGCTTGAAACATATTTCCGAGTGGTGAAAACCCACAAAAATTTAGTTCGTTGGGAAAAGTACCCAAGTGGTTGGGGTTTTGATCCAAACTTGTGGGCTTGAGACCCAAGTTAATTAATTTTTTATTTTAATTTTTGTTTGATTTTCTAAATGACGGTTTTTTGATGGACGAGTAAAACCCCAAAGATCACTCACAAAAAAGTATAAATAAAAGGCCAAAGGAGAGGGCTACACAAAAGTGAGGGAATTCAATTGTGGAATGGAAGAGACCTAAAGGAGGCCAAGTTATGTCCATGGAGGCCAAAGATCCTAAGAGAAGCCAAAGTATGAGCTAGAAAGGCTAAGGAAGAGTTGGAGCTAATTTTGTGGGAGGAGGTTGTTCATGGAATTATAGAAGTGTTTACATTACGTTGTAGGACTTGGAAGGATACTTAGGCTAGTCGAGACAACCAATAATAGGGTGGTTGTTCTAATATAGATTTGCATTAGTGGAAGGTATATGTGACAACCTAGTTAGGAATGGTAGCAGACCTATGGGATCCCATTCTTGGAGGGCCCTGTTATCCACCACTTTCTGGGTGACATCCCAAGGATAAATTTTTCTCCATGGTGATCCTCAGTTGGAAAATAATAGACCATTGATGCCTCCCACTAGCTCATTGTGCCATTTCTCTGCCACTTGAGCCATCCATGTGGTCCCTCACCCAAATATATTGATTTTATGTTCTAAGGTGGCCTCCTGAATCTAAAGGTATGTCTTGTCATTTGGTAATTGAATATTGGGTTTACTTATCATGGATACTTCTAAGTATGGATTAATGGGGGGAATTTAATGGAAAGAGTGGGCTCAGTTTGTGCTCTTGTCCCCTTGATATCTTTTGGGTTGTTACCCTTGGATATTAATCCCATGGGATGTCCTTTATTTACCATTTGGTTCTAGGGTGGTACTACTTTGGAAACCCCGAATTTGGGTGTGTGGTCCCACTCCTTTACCTGCACATATTACTCCCTTTCCACTCATTATACCCCAATTCATATTTTCTCTCACCTGGGTCCACATTCCCATTATGGCTCCACATAGGGCTAGCCTCCCTATCCCCTTGCCCCTACCTCAGATTAGGCCTAGAATGATGCCCCAAAGGTCGAAGCAATTAAAATAATAGGTGAAAAACATATTTGGCCACATTTAATAGGAAATTGTACCACAAAATGAAAAATACGGCTGGGACAAAATAATAAGCACGTGGGAAAAATCTAATGCATGATCTCTACCCCAATCCATGGTCATTACCCTGGTTCCATAGGCCTTATATAAGCCTCCTTTATCATTTAGGAACCAATGATTGTCCCAACCCCTGGAGGGTAATGAACCAACCTATCTAAAAGGGGGTAATCACTACGATATCTTACATATCATGCTCTTGTCCTTTGATCCTCGAGGAGTTAATTAAATAAATTCACAAAAGGAAAAAGACATATAAATAAGGGTGGAAAAATCAAGGTTAGGGCACCTCATGTATGATTATTTCTCCTTCCTACAAATTACATACCCAGGTGCGGGCTTCCCATTATTTAGCTACACATGTGCCCCACTATGTGGCCCAGGATTGCCCCTCTCATTCCCTATTCCATTCCACTTATTTATCACTTTCCACCCCCATTAGACGGATGTACTTTAGACATACTATCCCCTTTAAGGGTAGAAACCACCTAATAAGGTACTTGGCTAACCCCCTTTGGAGCTTGGAGACACTAGTACATGCCAAAGCCCACTACAAAAGGGCATTCCATTATGAAGTGCCACTTTGTTATCCATGATTTATAAGATCTTTTACATGATTATTTTAATGACTAGTTGTATTGGAAGCCTAGGGGACGCATTGGATCTTATGTAGGATTGTAGGTGGCTTCCTTTTGGGTTTGGTCTCCCTATATGGGATCCTAACTCCTAGAGGTCTACATTGGCACATGTAGGGTGTGCATAGAGAGTCATGGGACTCCACAACAGTAGAAAACACTCCACGGATCTTCATGGATGCTCAAAGACTACTAGAGATTCACTTTTGGGTGATGGTGATACGCTTGGTACATTATGCCTAGCAGGCCCCCATAGGAGACCTACATTCCTGAAAAGAATCCCAGGATTTGTATGATGTCATGAAAACATTCAGTCCACCACTTGGACCTTTGCAGAGGATCTACAGGAATCTTTGATTCGTATGGTGACCCATGGGGTCATTTATGTGCCCTCAGACCCACTAGGAGCACCACAGGTTTACTACTTGGAGAACAAGGGGCCACCCCCTTATCCATCATATTCTGAGTACTTTATTCCTCAATATGGCACTTATGGATATTATTATGCCTTCAGAGGTCCCTATGACATGTACATATTATTATTTCGCCCTTTGTGAGGCTTATTTTTACACTTGTGAGCTAGTTTGGTGGGCTTGTCACCAATAAGGGTTTTCTTTGCACATTATTTTATCATTAGTGGCTAATGTAGGCCCAGAGGCTAATTCAAATTCCTTAGGAGTCTATATATTGATGTTAGATATATTCATTTGTATCATCACTTGACTTGGGATCTCTCTAATTTAGAGAACTTCGTATTTTTTCCTTGGACGATATTTTTTGGAGATGGATGAATTTTGACATATGTATTTGGGCTATTTATCTTGTCTTGGAGCTTTGTCTTGTAGTAAATGAAATGCTGGTTGGATATACTCTACAAAGTTTTAAGTAAATTTTGATGTTATTATTCTTGTTTCTACATACTGCTAAAATTAGGGCTAGTTGTTGCATGATTGAAATGTGGAATTGAGCATGTTTTAGCTAATTTAATGTATGGGCCAATGTTATATGAATGAAATGTCCTAGATATTACTTGTCTCAATAGTATTGCATTTTTTACTTTGAAGTATAAATTCTTGAAGGTCACTTTTCTTCTCTTTCTCTCAACATTGGATGAAGTTGACTTTTTGGACCTCCTTGATCAGGAAACCAAGTTCTTGCTCATCATCATCCCTAAATCCATATCCCCAAGTGAATTAGGCACTGGTCTATTAAAGGGGTGATCATTTTAACCCTCTTTTTACCATTTTACCCATTTTCCCCAAGTCTAGCCCCATTAGGTAACCTAGGACATCAATTTCCATGGAATTGACCCAAGAAAAAACTTTGATCTCCTACAAGCTACTGCGCTGGTGGGTCCCCTCCCTCTCCTCCAAATTTGAGGTAATTCTAATTATGGAATCTCCAGGAATCCAAAGCCCTAGCTCTAGGATCAAACTTTTCCTATGCATCCCCAAGGCTAGACTATAATAGGATGAATTCAACCTTTTGAAGTAGATATTATTTTTTGGTCCTTCCCCTCACCTTCTCCAGGATAGGAACATCATTAATTCCTACATTCTGTCCCCAAACCTGGGTTGGGTCCACTTGGCCCCCTATTGTCCCACTTCTTAATAAAGACTATTTTTCAAGGACCATTTTCGAATCCAAGTTTCCTAGGGATTATAGGGATTAAGAAAATTATTCATAAGCCTATCATTTCTCCCATAACCCTCTAATCCTCACCCCTTATCCCTAGTGAACCAAGTCCCTTGCTTAAAAGGAGAGCAAGCTCCATTCTTCACTCCATCCTAAAGAAAGGGTTTTCAAGGTATCTTCTCACCTATCCATTGACACACACTCTACAAATGAATCACTACACTACCGATACTCCTCCCATTAGTGAAAGTTTGTAAAGAGAAGGGTTACTTAGATGTGGTGATAGTGGGCTAAGCCTCCATAGTTTCCCTCAACATAGAAGTTTCCCTCTTAGGGACCCCTTTAGGTCCCATGTTGGTTTGAGTGGTAACATTTCTAGTTCTGTTGTCGAGGACGAGACGTGTGTTTTTTTCCCATACGACATATTGACATATCATTATTGGCAACTACATTGGAAGAACAAAGCCCTAGTTCTTCACTGAACTTTATGGTTAATGCTTGCAGTGTGAAGCAAGCATTTTCTAGGTATCTTTATTTCACCCTAGCAACTCCTACATATGTTTCATGTATACCTCAAATAGGCTATCATTATTTTATAAATTTCCTGCTTTGGAAATTGCTAGCATCTTGGGACATCCCAATCATGTCACAGGAAGGATGGTATGTGGGTTACCCATGTTCGATGGTGACCCAAGCTCCGCAATTAACCATGTGGAAATATTTAATGCACACACTTCAAAGGAGAAAGTGGTCCACTAGGATTTCCTTATGTTGTTATTCTTTAGTTCTCTCTATGGTCATAACTCATGGTTGCAAAATCATGAACCTAGAAGCATCTCATCTATTGAAGAGTTCGTTGATGGATTTCTTGGACATTTTCAAGTACACCCTCCATTAAGAATCCAAGAGGAAGCCTTCATCAAGCTTCATCAAGACATTAAGAATATAGGTAATGAGAAATAAGATGAGTCCTCCTTGGGTCCACATAATGAAAATGATGATTTTGAGGACACATGCGCTGGGAAGGGTGAACTTATGTAAAGATAAATTGAGACCAACCTTGCCTTTCTCAGGGATATTACTCCTGATGAAACCTATTTTGAAAACCTTGAGAGAGATGATCCCATTAGCCCCTTGGAATATGACATTGAAAATTATTTCCACATTGAAAAGGAGAAGTGGGAAATTGTTGGTCCTCAATTTGACTGTGCTCCTATTTAGGACACTAACAAGGAGGATAAGGATGAAATTGATCTTCCTTTCCCCTCAGGCACTACTTATGATGACATACCCATTGATACCCTTGGGAAGTAGAGTCTTCATTATCATTTTCATAAAGAGGAGTAGTTGGAAGTGATCAATTTTCCTTTTAGAAGAGACCTAATATTTGGTACTAAGGACATTGATAGGACTCCCACTTCTCTTGAGTCTGACTCTACATTCCAATCAATTGAGCCTTTTGTTACACACCAATTTTTTGCGATGACACTTGATCAATTTATGGATACTTTTACCATCCATGAACATGTTGAAACCAGCTCCCTTAGAAGTCAAACAACTCAAAATATGTTAAATTACATGAGAAATTTGGGTCAAATAGCCCTTACACCTTGTTAAGTTCCACATGTGCCAATTTCTTTAGAGTTTCTCACGCATGCACTGAAATTGACTCTAAGAACAGCATAGAGTTGTTCTTTTCCTGCAACTATAAACTCGTGCAGGTGAACTCTAGAAAGTAAAAATAAAATGTACATTCTAGAAACATAGTTGGTCAAATATTTTCCAACTGAATGCTTCAAAGTGATGACTATTTGAACTATAACCCTCATAAGATGCATCTCCATCCCTTTTCTTAGGGTAACTTACTCCTTCATTAAAGGAGTTTCATCCTCTTCTTAGGGATCTGAAACTTCCCCCTCTTTGATCTATAAAAGGACTATAGGGTTGAAGGATGAAGGAGGTCAAAATTTGGAGAATACAAACTTATGCTATTGGTTTGCGATTGGAGAGTTTGTATTCTAAGGAGAAGATTCAAGGAATTTGGGAGGGACCTCACAGCATCAAGGTGAAGGTTGTAAATCTCCTCTTATCTTCTGATTAATACAAATGAGCACTTTTTGCCATTGATTTTGTCTTTTGTGAATGATGAATAGTTCACAATTGTTTATTATATTAATTAAGGAAAATTCAATCCCTAATTTCCTTGCTCATTAGGCTAAGTTGTTTGAATTATTATATCACATCTTCTTTTGATCCTTTTATGGTTTATGTTTTCAAGCCTTTTCAAGCATTGAAGAGCTGCACCAAGTCACAAGAAGGGATCTTCATCGGGCATTTCATGAAACTGATAAGAGATCTATCCATTAGCTATATTATTTATAATTCGAACAAGTTCAACTTAGGGAAAGGGTTAGTTCATTTGTCATGATTATTTCTAGCTTCCATTTAGGATCTAGGGAGATCACTCTTGTATTCAAGAGGGATTTTCTGATGTAACAAACTAGAAACCATACTGGGGACATCTCTATTCTCATCTTTTTCCTTAGCCTCAATTTCTGATTTTTTTGATTTATCTAGACTCGTGTCTTCATAAATTAATGGCCTTTTAGACATGAGTGATTGATTATTGATTTTTTTATTTTTTCTTTAGATTTTCCTCCCTATGTTGTGTCTGGTTTTAAACAGAGCGCAACTATGCACCTTTTTTGTCATAGCAACTAAGTGCATGCGCTCTGTTTCCTAGTGAAAACCCACGCAGGCCTTGAAACTTTTTGAAAATTTCATACTAGCTTCAACCCACACCTAAGTATATCTTTCTAAAAGTGTCATTCTATTTTTTTAGAGTGTGCGTTGTCTTTTCTAAACTCAGTTGATTTCTTTGTTGATGATCTTTAAATATTAGGCCTTTTTGAGAGAATACCTTAGGGTTTTTCCTGGTTGATTTGTTGATTGATCAAAACAAGTTTGAATGTCTTTTTATAAGTGATATTCTTATTTTGTTTTGTCAAATACACTGGTTAAGCCTTAAATATTGCTTATTTGTGGTCAAAATCACTCTGAATTTCAAATTAGGGTATCTGAAGACCTTATGCTTTTGTGAAAGAAGTTGTTGCTTTCATCTTGGGAAAATTTTCGTCATTTCATTGTTATTATCTTTAAATCAAAGCATTCATAAGAGAATATGTCTTTTCTCCAACCTTCTTTATTGATTTCTGTGTACTTGGAAGTTTTGAGTGATAAGAAGAAAATATTGTTTAAGTTTATTTTGATGATTAGGGAAATCTGGAAATTAGTTTGTTGATTGTGTTTTCATTATAAAATAGTGAGGTTAGTTGCTTTAGGAAATTGGAAAAGTTGTGATCTTTTGTATTTCATTTCTCAAAAAATTCAAAGAAACTCTTTCTTTTCTCTAAATAGAATTTCATCGAAATTGAAAGTTGCTTTTGCATTTTAGAGTGCATTAAGATTTTGAGTTGTGTCACAACATCATAGGTTTCACCTTCATCACCCATTAAGTAAAAGAACAACTTAATAATACAACATTAATTAAAATTTATCTAGAATTTTATATTTTTTAGGGCTCTTTTTCACCTACAATAGCTTAAGTGTAAGGCTTTCAAATAGGGAAGCAAGTGAACTTTCCAAAGCTACAAACGAACAATAGAATCTTGAGTTAGGGAGAGAAAATCCAATTATTTCCATTTTTCTCTGAGAAGCTCTTCTTATACATGAGTTAAGCACGAGGTCATGTCAACTCTAGTGAAGTGATTTGACCCACTTCATTGGCCTAGATACAGTGATTTTCACGTATTACAATGGTATTGAAAGGTACTTGGGGTCACTTGAAAGTAAACCTCCAATTGATCATGTGGAGGAGCCTTCAAGGAGATTGAGCTTGTTACTCTTCCCTTGCATGTACATCTGATCTAAGACCATCCCCCCAGGTAAAATTGTTGTATTTGGTAAACTTAGTGACTATAATCCTAGGGATCTACCTAAGGTGAAAAAAAATGGAAGGTCTTGATGTACCTGGAACATATGTTGGCTAGAGTCACTTGGACTCGCTGGAGGATAATCTTTGCTCGAGATGGTTTATAACAGAGTTTCTTGCACCACCGCTTCATTAAGCAGTTTGTCAGGGTAACTTATTCCAAACACTCATTCTGTATAAAAAAAATCACCTTGATCTCTTTGATGTTGGATTTCATCACCAACTAGTAAATATTGATCTCTGTGAAGAGCAAGTTTGTGTGGTTTGAACTCCTAGATTTCTAGTGCATGTTAATTTCTCTGTTGTTTTCCCTTTTTAGAGACTTTAGGTGGAATTCAGATATTGTGTGATTAATAAATTGAAATTTTTTCATTGTGGAAAAACTACCAAGACAATCATGTAGGATGCTCAAGGATCCCCCTGAGAATACACTGAGTCAGTTAGCAAATATTAAAGAAGAAAAGTCTAAATCATCTGAAACTCAAACTGTGATAGAAACTGAAACTTCTACTATTTTAGATTCTGATGTAAGAGGAATTGAAGTTAATTAAGCTATAACATCTACTATTTTAACATCACACTTAGTAGCAACTAATTTACAAATTACCGAACTCGTTCAAATTGAATAAGATACTGGAGAATCTTCTTACAGAAATCCCATTTCTGAACCAGATATTGATGAACCTGAGTCTAATATTTTCGAGCCTGAAATTCATACGTCTGCTACAATAGATATTTTGGATCCTCCACTTTCACCGTATGTGAAATTTATCATTAATGATAGTCTCCCTCCTAGTATTATTACCATTGAAGAACTTGTTTTGGATGAAGAAGAAGAACCTATAGTTTATACCAATGAGCCTGTGGATATCTCAAAAATTTTATTTCGATCTCTTCACCATGACCCTTGGTATTTTACAGTCTTGAACTTTTTAGGACAAGGGATTCAACGTTACACAAATCCTTATTCTACTGTACCATGTTTTGACTGGTCCATAATGATTCCTAGAAGTGCCATGTCAGATACAATCATGTATTCCACTTCTCTAGAGTCCACATTGTGTGGTGGTTTTTTACCACCTGGATATCACTCTCTCGCAGGAGCTTATTTAGGAGCTTCTTCCTAGAACTCATTTTCAAACATGTCAACTGGTGTAATTAACCCTACCAATGAAGGTTAAGCATTTGAAAAAGTCATTAATATAATTTCTAGTAATGTTCGTAATCCACAAGCTAACCCAACAGGTGGTTATTATCTACCTAGGGGGAAACCGTTATATCCTCCTCCTAAAGGACAACCTTTTGGTGGACGTTACCCTGCAGCTGGGGGGTAACACATTACCAGAAACTATTTTAATTATGATCAAATGCCTCAAACCATTTTTGGTCAGCCTGTTATGCCTTAACCCACCATTGGAATGCCTTACCCTGGATTGAATACAATCTGGAAGCCTTCTTAATAGTCAATTCATGTTGCTTCTCAAGTGCCTTTGTATTAACCTGACCAACCCCTTGGAGAACCTACATAGCAACTACCTTTTCAAGGTATGTATTTTCAAGTCCAATCAACTATCCAAGCTAACCAATCAACACCTGCTCAGCAATCACTTCAGCAACCCACCCTGAGTACTCATCAAACCGTGGGGCAGCCTGCTATGTCAATGACTGTTCAGAACACAGGTTCAAGTTTGCCTAAAACTCCCATTATAGGAGCATCGCAAATAATTGTCCCGCTTACGTCATAGGTTACTATGCAACCATTTGTTTAGTCTTTACCTCAGGCATATCGTGTTCAATCCATTCCTACGATTCCATCAGCACCTCAAATACTTGTTGTTCATCCTAGCATCCCATATATGCAAGTACCTTTTCAAGGGCTATCCTTCCAAGGTTTACCACAGAGTTTGTTTGTTCAAGGTACACCTTTTCAAACTCAATTCCTTCAAGTTAAACCCTTGCAAAGTCAACCCTTACAAGGATAGTTTATTCAAGGTCAAATGTGTTAGAATCTCCCCTTCTAGAATCAATCATACCTAGGTCATACGTTTCAACAACCTATTCAACCACAGTACTGTATGGCTCATCTTGGATACCTAGGAGGTATGCAAATTCCAACTGCTCAGGCTATCCCAGGATATCCTAGATATCCTCCTCTTAGTATGGGACTAGCCCCTCAGGGTTATTAATATCCATCGCTAGACCCTAATCACTAGTTTCCTTCATTGCAACTTTGGATTTTCCTGACCTCTCTCGATTAACTAATGATCCACTTCTTTATTTACCCTATTGGTCGGCTATTCCTACTAAGTTTCCCAGTGATATTCCTAAGTTCTAAGTTAATTCGAGTGAAGATCCATCCAACCATGTCATGACCTACCATCTTTGGTGCGCGTCCAACTCATTAAATGATGATTCTATTGGATTGCGACTTTTTCAATGAATATTAATTGGTTTGGAAGCCAAATGGTATGTAGAATTGTTGCGCACTTCCTTCAACATGTTTAATGCCCTTGATACAACCTTTTTGACCTATTTTCAATTACCCGTTTGGTATGACAATGGAACTGAACTTTTGACTTATTTAAAGTAGTCAATGTCAACCCATATCTCATATCACATTCACGAATGGAGACGAAGATGTCGCCTAGTTAAATTTTACATTCCATACCAGATTTGGCAGAATGGTTCATAAAGTCACTTTTACCAGTAATAACTGAAGATGTGGCCAAAGGGGGTGTTATAACTAAAGAGCAGGGGTAATTTCCCTTGCTCAATATCTTGATCTTATTTATACTCAATATGGTACTTTGTATGAGAATATCCCATATTTAACCTGATCTACTCCAAATAATCCACCTCTTCTAGGATCACATGTCATAGATGGCATGATTGGTTATGTGATCCAAAAATCTATGAACAAAAGGAAAAATTCTAAGAGTGTTCAGGTTTAGGTTCTATATGATTCACCTAACAAAGATCCTTCTCTCAAAATTACTTCTGAAATCAACGTCGTAGATTCATCTACTAGCAAGGGTAAGTCATCCTAAAATAAGAAAAAGGGAAAAGGCAAAACTAAACAAGACAACTGCTCTAAGGAGAAATAAACCAAGAATGAACCATCTGATAAAAATAGGAAACCTCTCTATCCTTGATTGACTTGTGAGGAAGATCATTACAGTAAGGAGTGCCGTCATCGGGCTGAAGTTTCAAACTTTATCAAAAAATTTCCCACACCTGTTGTTTTAGAGGATCTTTTTCCTCCTCAAGACAATAAAAAGGTATCTCATGACCAATCCTCCTCATCCCCATTGACAAATATCATGATGATGTCTTCCAAAGTTATGGTAGCAACGAGACACAAAGATTACATCTCAAAGAGTATTGTTGAAAATGGAGATGACTACAATTCACCTGGTCAAACTTCTGCATCTACTCCTCCTTCTTCTGAACCATTACATATTGAAAAACCAAATACTAATATGATAATTCATTTTCCCCCTAGGGTATGCTTCGTAAGTCAACCTCTAATACTCATGTGAGGGCTACCAAAAATTATAACATCGTCGAAGATATGGCTATGTCACCTTCAGCCATGTATGCCCTTGATGTGCTGCAAACTTGTCAACACAAAGGAAATTATTATTATCAGCCATAGAAGTTGTGGATCCTCAACACTCCCATTTTATTATTTTCGATTTTGAGAATCATGTCCCACGTCTCCCACATCAATTGGCTTTTTAGATACCAGTTCATGTCAAAACTCGATGAGTTTTTTGAACAATAATTGACGAAGGAGCATTGACATGTATTATGTCCATTACTTGTTGGAAATCCTTGGGTTCTCCAACAAACAATAAATCTACCACAACTCTGAAAGCCTTCAATGGAAGAGTTTTTCATCCATATGGACTTTTAAATGATTTTCCAATAGAGTTAGAAGGAAAAATAGTTGCAATAGACGTTGAGGTTGTTGATGCTTAACTTGACTATAACCTTTTGCTTGGTCAAAGATGGAATTATGCAATTCCAGTAGTAGTCTTGTTGTATTTTAGGATGATTATGTTTCATGAAAAAGTAAGAATTGTGAAAGTGGATCAATTTTCCTACTACCCTAATTCCACTGGTAGTATATCTTTTGTTGGAAAACCCACCACTCCATATGAAGAAGTTGGTGTTGTCCTACTCAAAGACTCATCTTTGATGGGAACTTTCATGTTCCCTTCACCCATTCTTCTTCATAATGAAGCACAGATCAACATGATTACATCAAGTAATTTCGAAATGGGAGATCCATGGAAAGTATCGTTAGAATTAGAAATGATCTTATATGGCGATAAGATGCCTCATAGTCCTTTTGAATTAGCCTATGAGGCCATTCAGTCTTTTTCCAACCCATCAACATTTGATGATGATTGAATTAATATGATCATTGATGAATATTCTCATTTGTCCCACTCAGAACCAATCTCTATGCCTATTCCTTTTAACACGAATTTTTTAACTGATGAAGGGATTATGGAAGCTATGACCTTGGATAAAATTCCAAGGAATGATACTCATCATAATTCAACTTTCTTACCATCCTTTGACAAAATCAATAATAATTTCTCATCATTATTTTCATCTCAAATGCTTAGTGATCCTCAAAATCCAATATCTACTCTTTCTTCTAGTTCTAAACAGAATTTAGGGAACATATCAGCAACGATACCTATTAATATATCAGTGAAGCCCGAAATAATTGAAAATATTCATATAGAAGCCTCTTGTTCGTTAGAATATATTTCAATGTACAAAGCCCTATTTCAGGAATTTCATGACATTTTTTTCTGGTCCTACGAAGAGATGCCAGGAATCGACCCTATCATTGTTGTACATGAAATAAAAACTGATCTAGATGCTAAGCTAGTTAGACAATGATTACGTTCAATACATATGCGAAAATCCACTTCTATCAAAACTGAGGTTGAGAAACTGCTAAAATCAAGATTCATTTACCCTGTTCCTTTAACCGATTGGGTATCCAATATTGTACTCGTTAATAAAAAGCTAGGAACTATTCGAGTGTGTGTCGATTACCGAGATATCAACAAATCTTGTCCCAAGGAAAATTATCCAACTCCGTATATGAACCAAATTTTTTATGACTGCGCGAGAAATTAATTTTTTTCCTTCATGGATTGATTTTTTGGCTACAATTAGATAAGCATACTCCCTGTCGATCAGTATAAAACCACATTATATGCCCATGGGGAACTTTTTCTTATCGCAAACTCCCGTTTGGCCTAAAAAATGTTGGCACGACTTTTCAATGAGCAATGTCTAATGAATTCCATGATATAAATCATATTGTTCAGACTTATTTAGATGACCTACCGGCTCATTCCATGAAATGAAAAGATCACCCATTGCACTTAAAAGCGATTTTAATTAGGTGTAGGCTCTACAATATTCACTTGAATCCACACAAATGTGTTTTTTTTGTGAAATCTGGTCAGCTTCTAGGTTTCATTGTCAAGGGAAGGCATTCATGTTGATCCCCTCAAGGTAGAGGCAATTTTGAATTTTCCTACTCCTTCTAGCCTTACTCAACTCCAAAGTTTGCAAGGGAAGGAAAACATTTTATGTAGATTCATCCACAATTATGTTGAACTAACATAGGGTTTTACTCGACTATTGAAAAACGGTATTCCATTTTTCTGGTATGAGCTTGCTAGTAAATCTTTTTATGCATTAAAGCATGCACTAACTAATGCACCCTTATTGCATCCACCCGATTATAATTGAGACTACTTTTTGTACGTAGCAGCATCTGATGCCACCATTAGCGTGGTGTTAGTCTAAGGGGATGATTCTAGCAGCAAACATGTGGTTTACTATTTGATTAGGAGTTTCACTAAAACTAATATTAAATACGCATATGTGGAGAAGCTAGCCTTGGTAGTTATGCAAGTTGTTCAACGATTCCGTCACTGGATAATTCTCCATAAAAAGACTGTCATTTCATATCGAAACCCTATGATGTACATTCTCACGAAACAACAACTAGGGGGAAAATACTCAAAGCGGATAGTCATTCTACAAGAGTTTTATTTGGAATTTGAAAAATACAAATTAAAGAAATCCTTGATTTTCATTGAACTATTATGTGACTTTCGCCATACTAATATAGAAACTATAGCAGAAGATTTTTTTGATGTCGAATCTCTCTTTCTTATTAGTACATTAGATCCATGGTATGGAGACATCATCATATATCTCCAAACTCAACATTTTAGGCCAGAGTTATCCAAAATTGCTTGTCGGAAAATATAATACCAATCCCAACAATACAATATTATTGGTGACACTATTTATTGTTGTGGTGCCAATTCTATATTCCAATATTGTTTAACTTTTCAAGAAGCCGAAATAAATTTAAATGATTTCCACTATGGAGAATGTGGTGGTCACATGTCTAAGTATGCTACTGCCCAAAAGATATTATGTGTTGGCTATGTTTGGTCTTCAATGTTTAAAGACTGCATCACTACAGTCCACAGATGCCGTAATTACCAAATTTATGATTAAAAAATGTGAGCACCCCCGCTCCTCTTCACCCAATCATAGCTATCAGTCATTTTTCCAAATGGGGCATTGACTTCATCACTTGTAACCCTCACTTGGCCAGGAGCCATCGATATACCATCCTTGCAGTGGATTACTGTACAAAATGGGCCAAGGTGATGCCTACATATAGAGACAATAGCGAAACTACTGCTATTTTCATTTTCAATCATGTGATTGCTCGGTTTGGCATCCCACAAGCTATTGTTACAGACCATGGTAGTCATTTTCGTAACTTTATGATGGTTGAACTATCCAAACAACTTGACCTACGCCGTGATATCTCTACCCCATATTATCCACAAGTTAATGGTCAAGTCAAAGCTATCAATAAAGTTTTAACTAGTATGATTAAACGGATAGTTGGTATGCATAAAGGAAAATGGCACTCTATGCTCTTTTCAGCACTATGGGCTTACCGCACTACTATAAAAACATTAACCAGTTTTATCCCTTTTCAACTCATTTATGGTTTGGAAACCATATTACCTATTGAATGTGAAATTCCATATCTTAAATTAGCTATCGAATTGTTACCTACTACTTCTGCAGGCGAAGAACACTTTGTACATTTAGCTCATCTAGATGAAAATCACCGTAATGTCGTACTGCCTAGCAAAGCTCACCAAAAACGTGTCAAAGCCTAATATAATCAAAACATTAATCCTAGTACATATTCAAAAGGTGACCTAGTCTTGGTCTATGATCAAGCTCATGACAAGCTAGGTGCAGGGAAATTCGAGCCCATGTGGCATACCCCTTACGTCATAAAATGCGTATTAGCTAAAGGTTCCTATGAGCTGGTTGATTACGATGGTGTTCCTTTGGGAAAGTCCAGAAATGGTCTTTACCTAAAGAAATATTTTGCATAAAATTTTGGTGAAGATTTGTACATTATTTTCCATTTTTAGGTATGTGTGATAAGTAGTGTTTTTTTACATTTTTACTACTTCTCTTGCTTATCTCATTTTTACAGGTGATTTACAGATGTCGACATTTTTATTCGACTTACATTGCCTTTGTTGATGGCACTAGTCATAGTAGTCAGAATTTATCTTCTGCACCCTGGGTTATCTATTCACCTAGTGACGAGCTAGTCTCTATTCACGGAATATGTCTCAGTCAAACAACAAACAATATAGTGGAATATAGCACAGTCATTGAGCTATTAGCTTATTTCATTACATTTGGTATATGTCATTTGATCATTAGGTTAGATTCACAGCTCGTAGTACTACATTTAAATAGTGTGTATTCTGTAAGAAGTCCAACTAGGTTAAGGGTGTTTTTATGAGTCTGTCTGTTCGAAAGGCAATTTGATTATATCGAATATCAACACATTCCGATATATTTAAACAAATTAACAGATGCATTGGAAAATCATGTGTTAAATAGAAATTTGCAACATTTGTAAATTAAAAACAATATCCATTCATACATTAATCAAGATAAACATAGATAAAAGTAATATATTTTTCATTAAAATAGAGCTTGGGTTTGTCTACAAAATATGTCATCCAAGGACATAAAGGCTCCATGGCCTTTTATTTTTTGGATATGCTGACACCAAAATGTCAAAAATGGTGGTTCTCATGATAACACACAATAAAACAAGCAACGCGACATGGAAAATGTCTTAGAGGCCCTAGAACACCAACTACGTGCCTCTGATAGGCACGTGGGATGTCATCAACTTCAGTCTCTGGGATATTAGCAGCCAATCTCTCAAGGTTGTCCTCCAAATCTATTAGGATGTCATCTGCCTCTAGGTTCGTTGCCAAAGCTACTATAGGATACTCACCTCGTCTATCATACCATCTCATCATGGCTGGTCGGGTTGGACCCACATCTACACATGCATTTCAGATAATTAACCTTCGGAAAAAAACACTTAAAAATTGAAAATTTTGAAAATATGTCAAAATGAGAAAATTCTTACCTAGATCACCCCATTGAGCTCTGGTTGGAAGTGGGATATTGGGATCACCTAGGTAATCCATCCCGGCATACAAAAAATCCTCAATCAGAACAATCTGTTGGCCCATCCAGTAAAGTAACTCTATCATATACCTCACCACATGACCATCACCTCCATGACGTGATATCAATGCAACCCACCTCATCAAGCATGGATCCCTCAAACCTCCCTCATCTGCCAGAATCTGTTGTGGCCAAAGAATAGGAACCCTCTCTAGGGAAAAAGGAACAAGAATGGCACCATAACTGAAATTTTTTAGTTTACCATTCTTGCACCTAGTCAACTGGGCCTTCATGTTTACTACTACTGCCTCGCACCAGTTATATACTGTGTATTACCAACATTCCATGACCGTCTAAATCTTTGCCCATGTGACTAAATGAAGGGAAACACTACCACATAGTTTTAAAAAAATGAAAGCAATGGTCCTCAAGGGTAAAAGTTTGATGGACTAAATATCAATTCGTCCATCTTTGGGTGGTGCACCCGTGAAAAATCATGTAGATAGCCATCAGTTGTATCTCCCCTACTTTCATTCCAAATAGTGAAAGATTGGCTCCCCAGTGAGAGAACCCAGTCAGAAAATAGATGTCATCATCATCAATAGTGAGGCAGCGATCAACAATCACAAAGCACTATTCCTGGACATTCCAGGTCCTCACCAACCGTGTCATCAAATCTACTTGGGCTTTCATCCCAAAAATAAGCTAGTATTGTAGGAGGCCACAAGTCCTAAGAGCCTGCAAAGTGGTCGGATCCGCCAAAGTAGCCAAATCATTAGCTTCATGCTCTCTTTTCCTCCACTCCATTTTCGAGCAATCAAATGACCTAAAATGGCCATTTAAAAATAGTTAGAAGAATTTTTGAAACTCATTTCATTTTTTTTGGGGTTAAAGGCTTGTTTTAAAAATATCCCCAAGCACTTGCGCGACTGCCCTTTTATGGACAGGGTGCAGCTGTGTGGAATTTTCCAGAATAATTCCTCAAAGGTAGATATTTTCCACATGGAAAATTTTATCTGCCTACACGGGTCTGATTGAACGAAACTTGCGTAGGGCCGAGCGCACAATTTTGAACAAATATTTGTCCCAAAAAAAAAAGCTTAAAATGAAAAAATAAACATATAAATCTCTAAGTTATGGAGAGATATTCTACCTACAGTAAACGGTGTGCGTTTTCATCCACCAATTGGCTCAAAATTAGTTCTAGAAGTTCGGCGGTAAAAACTCCTGTCTCTACTTTGAATTGGTGAAAATGCAATGGTAAAAATAAAATTACTTTTTCCCACTTTTATAAGTTTTTGATCTTAAAAAATATTATTTTTTATATTTTTAATCCTTTTTAGAGGGAAAACACGCTTTTGAGCAATTATGACAGTTTATTGAGTTTAAATGTGCAAGATCGTTTACGGAGTAAAGGTAAATTATTTTCGACATTTTAGCAGACTTTTATCGCTTTTTATGCTCTTAAAAAATTACAAAAAGTGACAATCATGGAGTCTTCTTTTAAGCTCTTTTTAGACTTTTTTAAAAACAAAAAGATTTCCGAGTACTTGCGTGTTCAAACTCGTAAAAGTAAATGGAGAATCGTCCTCTCAGTATAAGTTTACCCCTTCTAAGGACTGAGTCGGGACCATTTATGAAAGAGGTATACGTTGATCAAACATGGTCAATAGAGTTATCTCCTATATTATTTTATCCTTTTTCGGACCTGAGAGACTAAATTGATGAAAAATAACTTGATGGAGTCTACTTTTTTTTTTTCTTTTGACTCTCTAAAAATGAAAAATGCAAGCTTTACTTTCTCCAGGCTCATTAAAATTTTACGGCTAAAGTGCTGAATGAGTTTTTTCTTCTGTCTTTTTCAAACTCTTAAAAGAAAACGACATCGAGTTACCCATTTACTGGACTCGTAAAAAAATAAATAGTATAGGACTCCTTAAGCATGATGAGACCGAACCATTCCTTCTTAGGGTTCATTAAAAATACTTTGATGGACTCATCCAAAGGATGAGCTTACAGTCCAAGAATATGTTATCCTCCTCAAAGCTTGTAAAAAATAAATAGATACTTTCCAGTAATGGTGGGGAAAAATTGGGGAAGGTGTCCATTTTACATCATCAGTTAAAAGATAACATGTCACTCTTAAACATGACACTCTTTCACATTCATGTCTGGGTTGGGAAATAAATTTTCCTCATAGTTAATCAACTCTCATTTAAAATTTTCATGGTTTTGGTTTTATCATTGAGTCAAATGTTTCCAAATAATTATAGTTTTGTTATTTGTTCAAGAGAATTTCAACCTTGGTTCAAATCCCTTTGCAAAATATTTTCCTTCATTCATGTCGTCCATCCTTGAGTCAGTCCTTGCAAACTATTTTCAAAACTTGATATCATGTTTCATGTCGTAGGCCTTCCTACGACGGATCACTTCCTATCTACTTTAGCACATTCTCTATGGAGTTGATTTAGAAACCTTTAGTACCTTGAACCTTGCATGCCTTAATGGAAGGATTTTTGCTTTCGATGATAGGTTCTCATCATTGGCCTTCGAATCGAATGATCCTATGAGTGTTTGACTTCAGATCACATATTCACACTTCATAGATTGTATTGGGAGTAACTTGAGAACCATAGTCATTATTGGTGGTTTCTCTCGCACTTGTTAATGGTTCACATCATTGACCGATAATCAAGTAGTTTCTTCCATTTTCAACTTCAAGACATTCAATCGCATGGTTAGAATTGTACTGTGGATCGAGAGATGGAGATCAATACCCTGGATCTAGTTTCATCAATCTAGGTTGCAAGGAGGTTTTATATTCATGATTATGTAGACAGATGGTCGTGTCCATGTTATGTCTACCATATATATGAACTTAGTTTTTCCATGCTCATTGAGTTTTCTTTACTCTGAGTATGGGAATGCCTACCTCAAAGATGATTTTTGATATATATGTTGCATTGTGTTACCTTGAATGTTCCTTGTAGGTTTCTGACCATTTCCTTTGATCCGATCCTTAGAATGATAAAGCGCTTCAATATTTAAACTTATTTTTTTAGACTTCGCACTTAGGGGTCAATTTGTTACACGTCAACTTTTCACCATGACACTTGATCAGTTTATGGATATTCTTACCATCCATGAACATGTTGAAACCGGCTCCCTTAAAAGTCAAACAACTCAAAATATGTTAAAGTACATGAGCAATTTGGGTCAAATAGTCCTTACACCTTGTTAAGTTCCACCTACACTAATTTCTCTGGAGTATCTCATGCATGTGCTGAAATTGACTCTAAGAATAGCACAGAGCTCTGCTCTATGTACAACTATAAACCATCATAGGTGATTTCTAGAAAGTAAAAATAAAAAGTACATTCTAGAAACATAGTTGGTTGAATATTTCCCAATTGAATGCTTCCAGGTGATGACTATTTGAACTATAACCCTAATAAGATGCATCTCCATCCCTTTTCTCATGGTAACATAATCCTTCATTAACGGAGGTTCATCCTCTTCTTAGGGATCTCAAACTTCCCCCTCTTTGATCTATAAAAGGACTAGAGGGTTGAAGGATGGAGGTCAGAATTCAAAGAATACAAACTTATGTTGTTGGTTTGAGATTGGAGGGCTTGTCATCTGAGGAGAAGATTGAAGACATTTGGGAGGGACCTCATTACATCAAGGTGAATGTTGTAAGGCTCCTCTTATCTTATGATTAATACAAATGAGCACTTTCTCCCATTAATTTTGTCTTTTGTTAATGATGAATAAATTACAATTGTTTATTATATTCATTAAGGAAAATTCAATCCCTAATTTCCTTGATTATTAAGCTAAGTTTGAATTATTATATCACATGTGATTTTGATCCTTTTATGGTTTATGTTTGTAGATCCTATCAAGCATTTAAGAGCTACATCAAGTCACAATAAGCGATCTTCATTAGGCATTTAGTGAAACCGGTAAGAGGTCTATCCATTAGCTATATTGTTTATAATTCGAACAAGTTCAACTTAGGGAAAGAGTCGGTTCATTTGTTATGATTATTTCTAGTTTCCATTTAGGATCTAGGGAGATCACTCTTGTCCACAAGAGGGATTGTCTGGTGTAACACCTTTAGATTATGATTTTGGAAAAGTGCAACCTATTGAATACAACAATTCTTTCTCCCTTTTTCCTATTGGTCATCATCTTGAGTCCTCATCAAGTGGTCCCTCACCCCCGGTCATATGATTTAAAGTAAATGTGAGCCTTTCCCCTCCTGAGTATAGTGTCAAGGAAAATCCCTTCATTGAATACAATTGATCCCCTTTGACCCATCCTCAGGATTATGATCACTCTGCGACCTCCCCTCCCTGTTGTGACCATCACATTGAGAGACCTATTTTTTGCACTCCTTTCTCTCACCCTTAATTCCCCTCTAATCACAACCATATGAAATCCTCAAAGCATGATATTACAAGTAGTGGTTGTGACAAATATTTCTCGAGAGTGATCATTCATTCCTCCATTTTGTACCTAGAAGGGGAGCCCTAGACCTCTAGAATGACCAGTTTTCTTTCTCTTAGGACTTCCCTCTACCTCGAATGGAGAGCATATTTTCCTGCCTCCCACCTGCTTCATCCACCATGTGACTATGTCCACGTTCGATTTGGGGGTCGCTACATGAGTAATCATTCTAGCAGTCATATATATATTCATGTGATGATATGTTGGTTTCACTGGCTTTATGACTACACTTAGTATAAACATTACTATATGCATGTTAGGGCAGGATGCATTACATTTTGATTTTTGCATTAGAATTAACTACATATGATATTTCTCATGATAGATAAGATTGCATTTAGGTTAAAAAAAATTGTATCTTTTATTTCTTGTTGGTTTAGGGGCTAACATTAAGCTTGGGTGATCATAAGAGACTGTGAAAAACATGTTTCCCCATGGCTTTGGTTTGACATGTGCAAATAACAAGTCCACGTTGACAAAGAGATTGATGGAGTTCATGTTACCTCTTGTTCGAGTAGCCTCATCCACTTCTTCGAGAGATCATGTCCCAGTTGGAGCCAGATGTTACCCACCACTTTGTGGGTGACATCCCCAGGAGAAATGTTTCTCCATGGTGAGCCTCAGCAGGTAGACAATAGACCCTTGATGCCTTCCACTAGCTCATTGTGACATTTCTCTGCCACCTAAGCCAGCAATGTGGTACCTCACCCACCTGTATTGATTGTATCTTTGAAGGTGGGACTCTTGAATCTAAAGGTCTGTCTTGTCATTTGGTAATTGTGTATTGGGTTTAATTATCATGGATACTTCTAGGTATGTATTGATGGGGGAGATTTGGTGGAAAAAGTAGCCTTATCTTGTGCTCTTGTCCCCTTGATCTCTTTTGTTTGTTACCCTTGGATCTTAGCCCTGTGGGATCTCCTTTATTGATCATTTGGTTCTAGCGTGGTCCTACTTTGGAAACCCTAAATTTGTGTGCATGGTCCCACTCCTTTACTCACACATATTGCTCCCTTTACACTCACTATACCCCCATTCATATTTTCTCCCACTTGGGTCCACATTCCCATTCTAGGTCCACATAGGGTTAGCCTCCTTATCCTCTTTCCCCTACCTCGGGTTAGGCCTAGAATGATGCCCCAGAGGTTGAAGAAATGAAAAGAAAAGGTGAAAAACATAACTTGCCACATTTAACGAGAAATTGTACCACAAAATGCAAAATATGGTTGGGACAAAATAATCAACATGTGGGCAAAAGATGATGCATGTGCTCTACCCCAATCCATGGCCATCACCATGGTTCCACAGGCCCTAGATGAGCCTCCTTTATCATTTAGGAACCCATGATTGTCTGAGCCCCTCGAGGGCAATTAACTGCCCTACCTAAATGGGGGTAATCATTGTTATATCTTACATATCATGCTAGACTTTTCCTTTAAGCCCTGAGCTATTAATTAAAGAAATTCATAAAAATCAAAAGGAATATAAATAAGGGTGGAAAAATCAAGGCTCGGGCATATCATGTACCACGATTTCTCCTTCCTACACATTACATACCTAGGTGCAGGCTTCGTTTTATCTAGCTACCCATATACCTCACTATGTGGCCCATGATTTCCCCTCTCATTCCCTATTCTATTCCACTTGTTTGTCACTTTTCACCCCCATTAGAGGGATGTACCTTGGACATACTATCCCCTTTAAGGGTTGAAACCACCTAATAAGGTACTTGACTAACCCCTTTGGTTCTTGGAGACGCTATTACATTCCAAATCCCGCTATGGAAAGGCATGCCATTATGAAGTTCCCACTTTGTTATCCATGATTTCTAAGCTCTTTTACCTAATTATTTTAATGACTAGTTGTACTGGAAGCCTAGGGGACACATTGGATCTTATGTAGGATTGCAAGTGGTTTCCTTTTGGGTTTTGTATCCATATATGGGATCCTAACCCACATAGGTCTATATTGGCACATGAGGTGTGCATAGAGAGCCATAGGCCTCCATAATAGCAAACAACACTCCGCATATCTTCATGGATGTGCAGAGACTAATAGTGATCCACTTTTTGGTGATGGTGATATGCTTGGTACATTATGCCTAGCAGGCACCCACAAGAGTCACACAGTCTTGAAGAGTGTATCAATACTTGTACAATGTCATGACATCATTCATTCCACCACTTGGACCCTTGCAAAGGATCTACAGGCATCTCTGATTCATATGGAGACCCATGGGGTCATTTATGTGCCCTCAAACCCACTAGGAGCACCACATGTCTACTACTGGCGAACAAGGGGCCACCCCCTTGTCCATCATATTCTGAGGAATTCATTCCTCAATATGGCACTTATGGATATTATTATGCCTTTGGATGGCCCTAAGACATGTACATATTATTACTTGGCACCTTGTGAGGCTTATTTTTACACTTGTGAGCTATTTTGGTGGGCTTGTCACTAATAGGGTTAGATTTTAAGCTTCTGTGGTAGTTTTTTGGAGTAGCATGATCCAGATTATCCACATTATTGTGTTCATTCTATTGACATTTCAAACCCCAAAGGGGGTCCATCATTAGGACTAAACTTGATAGAATATGAATGATAGTTCTTTGAGAGAAGAGTCTTTCGACCTGAGTATAAATAAACCTAGATCCTTAAATTTCTATAAAGAAGCCGACTTATATATATATAGATATATATATGAATTCGTTTTTTTTTATTTATTATTTTTATTCTTATTTTTATTTCAATTTATTATAATAATTTTAGTTTAGTTTATTAATTATTTTAATTCAGATTATTTAGCTTTAATTATTCCAATTGTTTTACCTAGTTGATTAATTGTAAGTTTATTTTTATATAATGTAATGAAATTTTTATAATGTTTATGGAACGTGCTTAGGAAACCTTCATGGAAGCTAAGAATATCTTCGCTGATGCATCCACTTCAGGAAGTAAAGATAGCCCAGAGCTGGAGATAGACCCATCTATCCTTACGACATTCCTAGAAACATGCATGAAGTAAGGCTATAAAAGGGTTACAGGAACTCATTAATAGATGTGCTAGGACTGCGTCAGGAGAATTGCGCGTAGCCCGAAAGATCAAAAAGCACAAGATAAGAACGGGGATAGAGATGAGGCTAACCATGCAGATTGGAGAATATGAAATGGACCAAGTAATTCTAGATTTAGGATCGGATGTGAATGCTCTCCTGAAGCAGACATGGGAGTGAATGGGGAAACCTATGCTGTAGTGGTCTCCTATTCAGCCACGAATGGTTAACCAACAGAAGATAATACCAATGGGGTGATTACAGGGAATCACCGTGGATGTTGAGGGAGTAAGCACGCTAGCAGACTTTGAAGTAATAGAGATTGTTGATGACAACAATCCCTACCCCACACGCTTAGTAATTGATTGGGCCACTGACATGAATGTGGTGACTAATCTTAAGAAGTGCAAAATGATTTTTGAAAAGAAGTCACTACACATTTTTGTACCCTTGGACCCTGCTGAAGGATCACACTATAGAGAGCCGGTGCGCAACTATGAAAGTGATGATGATTTGGATTGCATCTATAAGGTAACAACGCGAGACCAACACTAGGTGAACCCCACCATGAATGGGCGAATTTCATGGGACCACGAGAGCTCCTATACCTTGGATTTTGATGAAGAGATTGAGTGATGGAAGAATCAATTACATCAGGTGACTACACTGAATTGTAATATGATGATAAGATCATTGCACTGCATATCAACATAAGTGAGATATATACTTAGTTATGATGGGTTAAGTGAGGTAGATACCTTCTTAGATAGATTTGAAAGAGAAGTTCTAGAAAAGAAACACTTCCAGGCCTTACACTGGGTACTGCGTGCTACGCTCGCGAGATGGTGGGGTATACACAAAGGGAGCTTTGAGAACTAGAGCAAATGTAGGAGAATGACATGCATGCACTTTGGGAACCCTAATATGCAACTAACAGACAAGTATGATGGACGGGATGATCCACGCACACACCTAGCTAAGTGGACGAAGGCCTATGGAGAAAATCCATAACCTGAGTGGGTGCACCTGTTCTACCATACCCTAGGTGTTATACCAATGAATTGGTATATACAGACAGAGCTCCACCATGGGACAAGTGAATGTGATATCTTGTGTGAAGGGTTCATGATGACCTTCAGTTTTGAGGATGGATGGGGGGACAGTATTGATGAAGTGTTACAAGGACAGTATTGATGAAGTGTTACAAGTGATAAAAGCAACCATATTTAGGATACCATAGGAGCCTTTAGACCTGAGTCAGCCTGGATGGGCTACTCAGTTGAGTTGTGTGCTAGAATGTTATAATGTAACTACTGAAGAGGAGGATGAGGATCCAAGGAATATTAACATTCTAGAAATGGAAGGCCATCACGAGGTTCAAGGACCACAGATTGAGAACCTTGATATAACCGCGCCAGTAAAAATGAAGCAGACGAATATTGGTATGGAGGCTGAACCTAAGTTTGCAAATATCGGCAACTACTGGGACGACATGACAGGGGATAAGCTCGCTGAGTTACTCCACGAGTATCAGGATTTATTGCTGACCAAGTTCACAGATTTAAAGGGAATCATCAAAGATTTAGGGATGATGAGGATCAAATTAAAACCTGGCATGAAGCCAGTTAAGCAAAGGCCTTACCGCTTAAATCCAAAATACAAGGAGAAGGTCCACGTAGAACTAGACAAAATTCTTGCGGTGGGAATCATGGAACCTATGGTAGAATCCGATTGGGTAAGTCCAATGGTGGTGCAGGAAAAGAAGCAAAAGGACGAGATAAGAATATGTGTGGATCTCAGAAAGTTGAATGATGCTTGTGTGCATGATCCATTACCAAATCTATTCATAGATGAGGTGTTGGACAATGTTGGTGGGAATGAAGCATATTCTTTCACAGACGGGTTCTCGGGGTACCACCAGATCAAAATCACGCCAGAGGATAGGAGCAAGACAACCTTCACGACTGAGTGGGGTTGCTTTCAATACACTGTCATGCCATTTGGGTTAAAAAACATGTCGGCCATCTTTTAACATGTGGTTGATGTGGCATTCAAGGAATATATTCATAAGTTCTTGGAGGTTTATTTTGATGATTGGATTGTATTTGGGCTAGTTAAGTTCCATGTGGCAAACCTACGCTTGATGCTGGACACCTGCTGAAGATACAAAATTGTGCTTAACCTAAAGAAGTGTGTGTTTCTTGTTCCTTTCGAGAACCTTTTGGGACATGTGGTTTGCAAACAGGGACTGATGGTAGATCCCACAAAGATCGTGGAGATTCTAAATTTGGAAGTGTCGTGAAGTGTGAAATAGATGCGCACTACTCTGGGACATACAAGGTACTATAGAAAGCTTATCAAAAGTTATGCCCATATTACCACGCCAATGGAGCAACTATTAAAGAAGGATGTTACATTCTTCTGGAATGATTACTGCAAGAAAAGCCTGGATATATTGAAGGAAAATATGGTCACTGCACCGATTCTTGTCTTCCCAAACTGAAACAAAGAGTTTCATGTCCATGTTGATGCATCATGTATCACGCTATGAGTGGTACTAACACAGGATGGCGGAGAGGGCTTGGATCAACCTATCGTGTTCGCGAGTCACATATTATCTAAAGCAAAAAATAACTATTCCACCATTGAATGTGAGGGATTGGCTATGATGTATGTGCTCCAGAAGTATCGACACTACTTGCTAGGAGGTCACTTTAAGATGTACACCAATCATTCCTCGCTGAAGTACTTGGTCAATGAGCCTGTGTTGGGGGGCCACATATGTAGATGGCTTTTATTGTTCCAAGAATATTACTTTGAAGTTATTGTGAAACCTAGATGATTGAACATGGGACCTGATCACCTATCACACATTCAGATGGGAGAGGAACCTACTAGTTTGGAGGAAGGATTTCCTGATGCATAGCTCTTTGTTGTGCGCATAGTGGATGGACATTTTGAAGACATAATTCAATTTCTCACAGCTGGAACTACGCCAAAAGGATACTCAGTCCAGCAGAAGAAGGAACTAATGGTACACACGGCAGATTTCTCTATCATTATCAGGCATTTATATAAGGTGGGGAATGATGAGATACTACGAAGGTATGTACCTGAGTTTGAACAAAGAAATGTCCTCATGGACACCCATGGGGGCGCTACAGGAAGACATTATGCAGGGAGAGAAACCATGCAGAAGGTTCTCTGTGTAAGGTTATGGTGGATGACCCTTCAATAGGATTCAAAAGCACACTATTATGTCTGTGATGTATGTCAGAGAACTGGTAAACCATCTCGGAGGGATGAGATGCCTTTGAATTCACAAATGACGTTGCAACCATTTGAAAAATGGACAATCGACTTTATAGGACCTATCGAACCTTGAGGAAAGACAAGCATGAGATACATTATCACTGCGATGGATTACCTGACTAATTGGGTAGAAGTGTGTAGAAAAGAACTATTCCACCACTGAACACAAGGGATTGGCTATGGTGTATGCGCTCCAAAAGTACCAACAATACTTGCTACGAGGTCACTTTAAGATATATACCAATCATTCCGCACTGAAGTACTTGGTCAATAAGCCTATGTTGGGGGGTTGCATATGCGGATGACTTTTATTGTTCCAAGAATATGATTTTGAAGTTGTTGTGAAGCCTACACAATTGAACGTGGGACCTGATCACCAGTCGCGCATTCAGACAGGAGAGGAACCTACTAGTTTGGAGGAAGGATTGCCTGACACGCAGCTCTTTGTTGTGTGCATAGCGGATGGACATTTTGAAGACATAATTCACTTTCTCATGACTAGAACTGCGTCGAAAGGATACTCAGTACAGAAGAAGAAGGAACTAGTGGTGCGCACGGAAAATTTATCTGTCATTTCCAAGCATTTATATAAGATGGGGAATGATGAGATACTGCGAAGGTATGTACTTGAGTTTGAGTGAAGAAATGTCCTAGCAGTGACTCATTGGTGTGTTGTGGGAGGACATTATGCAGGGAGAGAAACCACGTAGAAGGTTCTCCATGCTGGGTTGTGGTGGCTAACCCTTCATCAAGATCAAAAGCACATTGTAAGGCCTATGATGTATGTCAAAGAACTGGTAAACCATCGTGGAGTGACGAGATTATTTTGAATCCGCAAATGACGTTGCAACCATTTGAAAAATGGGTAATCAACTTTGTAGGACCTATCAAACCTCAAGAAAAGATAGGTGCGAGATATATTATCACTGTAATGGAGTGCCTGACTCATTGGGTAGAAGTAGATTGCACAGCCGTGACAGCTGCGAAGTTTCTGTTTGAAAATTTACTGACGAGATTCGTATGTTTGAAGATCTTGATGAGTGATAGTGGCACACATTTCTTGAACGAGATGATCAACGCATTGAGAAAAGAATTTCAAGTGTATCATCTGATAAGCACACCGTATCACCCACAAGCCAACGAGATAGTAGAAGCATTTAACGAAGTACTAGAGGCTATGCTAACCAAAATATGCAATGTGTAGCAAAGTGATTGAGCCCTGCATATACTTGCAGTATTATGGGCTTATCCGACGACAATGCAAGAAGCTAATGGGGCAGATGCGTTTTAGGCTTATCTATGGAGTGGAAGCTATAATACCGATGGAATACATCATGCCTAGTCTACGCATAGCAATGCTCATAAGTATGACGGACCGCAGAGTCGTAGAGGAGAGGCTCGCGCAGTTGGAGGAACTTGAGAAAGAACAATTTTTTGCTGGGTTTGACCAGTAGGTACAAAGGAAGTGCGAAAAGGCCTGGCACAATCGACATATTAAGTTGCACACCTTCAAGGTGAATGATTTGGTGCTACTATATGATAGTAAGTTTGATAAATTCCTAGGAAAGCTCAGAATGCATTGGTTGGGACCATATGTTATCAAGGAAGTCACAGACGGAGGCGCAGTGCGGTTGGTAAAGTTAAATGGAGAACCTTTCCCAAGAAAAGTGAATGGCAGTTGTTTGAAGCTATACATAGGTGGCATGACCATTTGACTAGCCGACAGAAGCACAGTCTTAGTGCTCTAGGTAGCTGAAAGGAGGCGCGAGACTATAAACAGGTGTAGGGAAGCAATTTAGCTATAATATTCCCTGAATAGTGCATTTAGAAGTGCGGTAAGCAGCTACTCAATGTGTTGCTGATCTTGCAGCAGTCCAGGCAGAGTTGGGAGGTATCTGCATGAATATCTCTGCACTAACAAAGTGACTCGAAGGTGATTCACGATTATTATGTTGGGGGCTTGTTGGGCGCAGGATCCCCCAAGGGAAGTTTTGTGGCTTAGAGCCCAAATTTTGGTCAGAATGGTAAATCTGATGTAAAGACTCTGCATTTTCTGGGCACAGATCATGAAGTTGTAAATAAGTCATAGGGTTGTCCACCCTTAATTTTGTAATGTAATGTCAGCTTTAGAGATCTACACATGGTCCGCGGACCATGGGATTGTATAAATAGAGCAAGGCTCTAAGTTGTAAATCAGTGAATAGAATTCAAGTAGTGATCATGGAATAGAAGCATAACGGAAGATCTAAGAGTAAAGTCAAGTCTTTGGGTTGTAGAGTAGGAGAAGGCTCTACAGTTGAGTGCTGAGAGGCCTAGTATTCTGTAGCTGCGTGTGCGAGCCCCTACAGCTAAGTGCGTAGAGGCCTGGTAGTCCGTAGCTAAGGCACGAGCCCCTACAGCTAAGTGCGCAGGGTGAGTCGAGTCTATAACTGTTGGAGAAGTAATAAAGAGAAGTTTCATATCATTTCTATGTATTCATTTACTATTTTCTACATTGAAAGTATTAGGTATAGATTACATTTTTGTTGTTTATAAAATGTGCGAACATATATGATTTTGTTGATTAAGTAAAATTGAGATAAAGTATCTGTTATGCGAAGTTAATTAACATCTATAAGAAGATAAGTAAGATCTGTGGTGTAACTTGAGGAAATAGTGCATATCATTCCCTTAGCAGCACGAAAGCATCTCAACCCTTGGTTAGGGCTATGTGAAGGCAATTATAATAGATCGCGAAGGTCTCGTAGGTCAGAATAGTGTGCAAAATGACCTGTGTGAAGTGACTCGAGCGAATGTATTCACAGTTGGACCAAATCAATGCCTCAAACATCTCAAGGGTGCAAAAACTTGGTTCTAGCATCCCCCCATACTGCTTCAGGTGAGACTTCAGTATGCACTTCGTGGGCTGATGTCAAAAGGGCCAGTAGTGTAGGTATTTGTTTGGCTAATTAACTCCGAACTTGGGTCAGGCCCCATTAGGCCAACAGAATTAAATCGAAATTCTATTCTAATAGAAACTTCTAATAGTTAATTAAGTTAAATTGACTTAGGAAATTCGAGTTGGAAGTCTATCTAGAGTTATGTTGAGTGATCTGCAAAATTTAGGGGCCCAGGTTGAGTTCTTATTGACTTGTAATTATTTAATTCAGTTTAACTGAGTTAAATTTAGTTAAACTAGTTCTAATTGTTGAAGGAACTAGAGCCCCAAGGATTAGCTCAGTTGGTCAAAAATCGTGCCTCGCCATCGGGAGGTCACAGGGTCGAATCCACCCAAAGCCCTTGGGGTCAGGTCTTGCAATAGGCCAAGGAGTGATTTAGCCTAGCTATCACCCAGATTTTTCCGTGGACATAGCGATCACTCACTAACCAGGGTACTCGTGAACCACATGCAAGAAAAAACAAAAACATTGTTGAAGGAACTAGTGAGTGGTCAACTAAATTAAATTGGATTTAATTCGCATGCATTGATCAATCAGATAACTGATAATACACTCAATTATAACTCATGCATGTTAGTTTAGAGGAAGAGCCAGTTGAGATTAGTGTTCAGGGGTTGTGTACTATCAGTTGTATAATTTATCAAGTTGTACAAATAGTGCATGCAATCAGTTGAGGGCCTATGGATGGATTGTGCAGTTATGGAGAGTGGATTTCCCAATTAAATATGGGCTAATTATCTTAGGAATTGTGCAAGGAAATAGACGCTTGGAAGGAAGTAGAATTGGCTAAGTGTTAGCTTTAGCTAGCTTATGAGGTAGAGAGATAGATTGTACTAGTGCAGGAATTGTCCGAGTTGAACAAGCATTGTATTTTAGTCTCAAATATTCTGGTTAATGCAATATAGATAGTCAAGGTTTTGTGCAGTTTCTTTGCCCAGAAAAATATTGTGTTATGTGGGATTGAAATTCTTCCTTTTCTGCTTATTGTTTTCATCGATCAATTTTGGTTCACATAAGTTGTTGAATTTATAGTAAAAATATACAAGGAGTTCATATGAGCGGTTTGTTCCCTTACACCTACTGGAAGTGTCTAAGAGAAGCTATGTTGCTAGTAGATGATTATTCGTATGATGGGGGGAACTTCGAAGGAGATATAGACACAGTATTTCCCCCTGGTGAAGATTTTAATGAATGAGGTATGGATTTTTGAATTTTTAGGTTTTTTAATTTTTTTGGAATTTTGGAATATAATTTTTTTTGTTTTCTGAAATGGTTTCTTGGCTTGATGGGCTCTAACCTAGGTTCAACACTAGTCAGTCAAGCAAATCCCTACACTACTGGCCCTTTCAGCATTAATCTGCGAAGCGTGGACTGAAGTCTCACCCAAAGCAGAATGGGGGGATGCAGGAACAAGTTTCTGCACCCTGAGATGTCCATGATGACGGTTTTATACCTTAGCTCTGCCTTCATGCAAATCAATAAGCCTTTAGGGCTTATCGATGTATTTGTCTATTAGTCTCTTAGAACCCACACAAAGGTCTGCGATCATCCTTCCCATAACCTAACAAGTGATCTTGGCACTTACGCACCTCTGTAACTACTTTGTTGTATATTTCCTTGAATTATCTTAAGTGTTTTCCAATTCTATCATGCAATTAAGATTATATTTGCATAAACATATATCTCTTTGCATTCATATAACAGAGGAAACATATAGATTCGCACATCAATAAAACATGAACCCAATGCTTAAAATGACATAATCACATGTAATTGACAGAAGTAAAATACACAGTAATTTCATAATACTCTTCTTTATTGATGATCTAGATTTTCAATACAAACTCTGACTATCCTATGCACACAACTGTAGGGGTCTGTGCACTCAGTTGTGGACTTCTACCCTAGGCCTCTGCGCACTGATCTATAAAGCCTCTTTCCTATGCTAAGACTCTCTCTCTTATCTCTTTACAGACTCATCAATGACTATATCTCCATCATTGAACTGAACTTAGACTTCTCTAAGACCTCCTTTTTATACAATCCAATGGTCCGTGGACCAAGGGAAGATCTTATTAAGTCGACACAACCTATCTAAACTAAGGGCGAAAACCCTTTTTTACTCTTGATATCTTCGCGCTCCGCAATCACAAAATGTGGAGACTTTACATTTCGTTATACAAAATTTAGGCTTTCGGCCCCAAAATGTGGTTTTTTAACCCCAAAATTGACCCTAGGGGACTCATTCCCAACAGGCCCCCAACAAAAACACGATGACTTGCCCTCGAGTCACTCAACCGATGCGGAGATCTTGTCGCGAAGGCCTCCCAACTCTACTTTTTCTACTGCAACTTTGGCAGTGCACTGTGTTGTCACTTGCTTCATGTCCTCAACTAACTACTCTATCGCTGACCCTATACTATCTAACTATATCTTCTACTAAGTCACCTGTAGACCATCCAACTTTCCTTCAATGGTGATAGTGAGCGCGTAGGATTCATCAAGCCAAGGCCCTATTCTGGCCTTGAGGACACTCTCTTTATGTTGCGCTGCATCCACCTGCTCCTTTAGTACCTTTGCCTCCTGCATTTTTTCTAGCCTCTGTGTAAGGATGACGGTGCGCATCATTGCTTTGACCTCATCATATCTTTGTTGTAGCTCTCAGGCCATCATTTCTATCCTTTGTAAGGTGGGATCCTCCTGCAAATTGGTAACCACTTCGAGCACCTACTCGAAGAGTACGGTACACTCCGTTACGAGGCTATTCACTACTGCCACAAATTCCCTCACAGTTGTCTCGCGCCGCTCTCTAACTTCTGGTGGGGTTGAAGGTGGGGCCTTCAACTACAATTCTACAATCTTGAGATTCAAGTCAAATTGAACCTTCACCAACTCTGTTCTGGCCTTGCGCACTCCAATAGCGACCTTCTAAATCCGCACATCCACTAGCTCATCATCGGGAATGACTAGCTCTAGGAGAGACCTACATGCCTCAGCCACCACCTTGGTCATGCACCCATTTATATTTGTGATGGCTTTGAATAGGTTAACAATGGAATCTCTTTGTACTATCATCTGAGCGTTGTTTACTTTCTTCTCACTGATTACGAGTAACGTGCACTATTCGTAGGCCCGAAGTTCTGTGATCACGCCATCCTGCAAATTGTGAAGCACCTCATTGGGAAGAATGGCTAAGTTGAGCCCAATTCTTTTGAGGGTGCTAACAACGGGCCTGTCAGATTCAGTCTTTATGGTTAGCGCTCCCTCTGGCAGCAATATTTTCCAAGGATCCAGTGTGCACACCCTCCCTGTTGCTTCCGATGTTTTGGGCACCAAACTAGTTGATGCTGCACTGCTTCGTCCCACGCTAGTCTGGACCTGCGATTCTTGGATCTGTAGCTTGCGTAGAACCATCTTAATGGCACCCAAGTCTTGCTTTTGATGTAGCTCAAACTGCTGTAGTAGTTCCGCGGTGGCATCTCTAACTGTATTGATATCATTTGAATCACCTTTTTTTAAGGTGGTCGGATTGAGAGAAGTCTTGCTAGCCTTAGACTTCTTTCATAACCCTACCTTCTTTGGATCTCTGTTTCACTTAACATGGAATAGAGTGGTCTCTAGGTTCGCTCCTCCCTGGTCTGATTTCTGATCCTCCTCCACTGTCTCTAGAGAAGGTGACAACTAACTCCTGTTAGAGTCGCGCTCCTCTTCTTCCACCTGTCCTCTCATCTACTTCATGGTGACACACTATGCCTTGGCATTGTCCTCAACCTCCTTTTTTTCTCTTTGTGTCCAATTTCTCCATCTTCAGCTTAGCCTCTTCCTTTTTCCACTGTGTTGCGGTCTTGCTAGACCTAGCTATTAAATTTGAGTTTGTGTGCCAATCTGCCAGCCAACTGTTGAAGATCGCTGTAATTGTGTTGTTTATGGCCAGGTATGGTAGGTCATGTCATTTCTGCTTAGGATCCTTTTGTGCATGTATCAAGACCCGGTGGAAGTTAGCCTTGAACTCCATACAACTTCTCAAACACAGTTGGCGACAGCTGCAGTGTGCAGTTGATGGCCATATGGATGCTCACCTCCATTAAGATCCAAAAGACCTTGTTGTCCTTGATCCTTTGAGGATCCTTCGTAGCCCACATCGAAGTGAACTTCACTGCCTCTGGTAGGTCGCGTACAACTAGAGGAAATTGCCTATCCTGTGGTAACTCCCACGCAATTAGCAATATGGACAACAACAACTAGGCATAGTGGAATGTTTTTATGTGATCCTGTGCCTATCAAAAGATCATGAGGAACTCCCTATAGAGGTAGTGTGCTAGTTAAACTGTACGCCCTCCACACACTGGGCCAATAAAGCTAATGCTGGTGTCGGCACTTCATCTATGCAACACTTTCGCATAATCTTTCGTACCAAGATTTGCGTTTCTACTTTGACCGTGGGATCAACTATACTTGTGATGGTGTAGCCACACAACTCTTTAGCAAGTTTGAATTTGTCCTTCATTACTTCAGTGAGGTCGTGCTCGCATGTATTTTCGCCAAATGCCATGGCCAGATTTTCTCCCAATTGCAACAGGCAAATGATCCTATGGATCAGCATGTCAATGATGAGTATCGGATCTTCTAACCATAGACAACCATCGTGCACCAAGCACAACAGTTGCTTAATCACTACCGTGGTTATGGGTGTGCGGTTGTAATGTGGCACCCACAACATATTTAACAAACTTTCCTTATCTACCCCTTTTACCCACTTTCTTGGCTCCAACGTGGTCACACCAGAGTCTTTGTAGAAGACACAGTGCATGAGTTGGTTCGTCGCTAAGTGGGGAAAGCATTCTGCATCAGCCAAATCCTAGTCCTCTAATTTTAAAAGGGGGATGCATCCCAGGCATGGACCTTCAAATACGATTTGGTCTAGTAGTAAGGGTGTGTGCAGTGTGACCTTACTTTCATCAATATCATTCAGAACCTTCGTCTTGCCTCTGCATGGAGGAATGTACTCAAGAAGTTTAGGAATGGGGTGAGACCGCTCCACATCAATGTACTGTACCCCCTCCATATCAATGTCATCCGCACCCACATGGAGTTCTTCAAAATCAGCTTCAGGCTCTAGGTCAATCACCTCGCCCTTCTCCTACATAGTGGGATTTCCTATCTGTGCATGCTTTTTAGGTGATGCACCCATCGACTGTTGTGCTTTCTGCTTATCCTTATTTCATTTTGGACCCTCCTTGGTCGGCATAGGCCTTGGCCTAGGTGTCCTGGGGGATTTAGGCACTTCTTCTAGTACTTCTACACTTCCAACCTCCGGGATAGCTCCCTCAGCTACTATTATGACCTTCGGGGTAGTTCCTTTGGTTGCCATTGCTTCTCCTGCACTCACGATTTCTGTGAGCGTCAACATTATGCTAGAAAATAACACTTTCGTCTCTGTTGGAAACTTCTCAAACACTGAACTCACTATCAGGGCTTCAAATATATTAGGGTTCATACGCACCTAAGAGCTTAACACCTCAATTCTCAAAATGCCAAGTGTTTTTTGCTGGGCAGTGTTTTGGGAAGTTTTAGTTTCTTTGGATAAACACCTAATCCCCTAGATTAGTAGCTAAGTCTAGAACAACAATACAAAGCATTCTCTACCTTTTCTATAACCAATATATTAAATAAGATAGTAAAGAAGCCTACCTGTAGCTTTTGCTTACTCCTTATCTCCCTTGACCAATTATGTTGCTCCTTTCCATACATAATCTGCTTGAAAAGTACTTGCACACAGATAGAAGATGAAAACCGATCAAAGCATATGATAATGATCCATTGATTAAACATAAAATGGAATCAAGTGCATAATACACATAAGAAAGCATCAATGAATAGTACAAACATATGGAAAAAGCTTTGAACACTTTATTAGTAAAAGGAAGAGTTACAAATTTGCTTGATTCAGTGTCACTCCTCCAGTTCAATCCCATCCTCCTCTCGCAACAAGCAAGACATTTTGACATCATTACAATACTTGAAATCAACTCAGGTCTCATACTAACAACATCTCCCTATAATTCAATGATTTCCAGCCCCTGATCACTTAGATGAGTAGTCTTTTTATAGGTGAATGAAGGAATTTATGCCATAGATCGTGATAATGAATGCCCTCCCAAACTTAGGATTTACTTCCATGGAGGAAGGGATAAAGGGATTGATGTTCCTTAACTCCCACCCTCATCCAATTTTGAGCCCAAAGGAGTGGATAACCTTAGGAAACTTCTAGAGGCATCCTATGGATAAGAATATTCCAACCCCAATGCAGATTTTGCTCAAATTCGCCTAGCGCACCCTGGTGGTGTACTAGGTTGCACTGTAATGCACCCTGGTAGTGTACTGGGCTGCACTGCAGCACACCTTGGTAGTGTATCTACCTATGTTGATCCTCTTAGAGACAATTTTTGGATGATTTCAGTCATAGTACTTCTTGGGATGCTAGGAATTCTGATGGTTGACTTCTTTAGGGCATATAACAACTGAATTAGGGTTTGATGGGCCCTAAAGCACTGATCTATAAGATGGGAGTGATGTGCCCAAATGGATTTGTAATAGTTGCCCCCTAAAGAATGAATTTGTAAATATGTATGCCGAGTGAAATTCTTTATCATGTGGAGAGGGGGTTTTGAAGTGGAAGGTGATCTGCATCAATTACAATGCATATATCATGGTAATTTGATTTTTTCTCATGAACTTGATGAGGGAAGGCATACCCATGCTCAACTTATAAACTTTAATTACATCTACAAATATAGTCGTCTACAAATATAGACCCATGAATAGATGACCATGAATGTAAGGCCATTGTACATCTGATTTAGTACTCCTGAAAATATCGCAACCTGGATGGATAAAACTAGATCCAGGGTCTTCAATCTCATTTAATCTTTCACTCAAGTATAATTCTAACCATGTGAATAGATGAACTAAAGTCGAACATTGGAAGACATTGTCTCATTACCAGCCAATGATGTAAGTCATTAACAGATGTGAGAGGAATCACCAATAATGATAATGACCCTCAAGGTACTATAGCACACTTTGTATGGGGTGAATAAATGATTTAATGTCGAACACCATACAAAGTCTTTCGATTGAAGGCCATTGATGTCAACTTATCACCAAAAGCGAGAAAGTTGCCACTAATGTATGTAAGCCTCAAGGTACTGAAGGGGTGTTTCTAAGTTAACTTCTTGGATGATGTGCAGATGTCGACAAGAAGTGACTTATCACAGAAGGGCCTTGATGTATCCCACTTCAACGACACGAAATGAGGTAAATGATTTTGGAGATGAAAAATCAACTGACAACAGAAGGTTCAAGAATGGCGATAATGAAAATGAAGGTTTACGGTATTGCAAAGGATGAAGTTTGAACTGAATGACTTCTCTTGAACATGTCGACGACACTAAGATGAATTGGTAGAATTGGCCCAAAAGAAAGTAATGGATGGTATGATAGACCAATGGTGTGATAACCATCAAGCTGAATGACCCAACCCACAAAGTCGTGGTGATGAGGTGAAAGTGTCATGTTCATGAGCGACTTGCTACCATAAAGTGTTTTCCCCTTTTCCAGTTTTCCCTAGTCATTGCTGACCAGTACCTCTTTATTTCTATCAAGCTTGAGGAGGATAACATATGCTTGTTGTATAATTTCACCCTTCGGGTGAATCCATCATTATTTGATGCTTTAACGAGTCTAGCAAAGGTGAAACTCAGTCTTGTCTAGATGGACAAGTTTGTCGCTATTTGATGTTTTTAACGAGTTTAAAGACAAAGACAACTCGGTCCTTTTCATGTTTAGAGATTTTGAAAAGGGGTGAAAAGGAAACTCCAAAAGTATTTTTTCGTAGATTAATCCCTCAATTCCAAAAAAGAATAAAATAATACAAGAGAGATATCGTTTCCAATCCTTTAACGAGCTGGAAACGACAAGCACTCGGCAATCTTTTCATGTTTAGAGAGTCTGAAAAGAGCTTAAAGAGTACTCCATTTTGAGGAATGAGTGGCATTTAGGGCAGCAACTAGTTCTGGTGATGTTGGAACTTCTCAAAACATGTTGATTTATGTGAAGAGGCTGGCTAATAAGACCACTCATTGCCACTGTTCCTCAAAAAAGGTAAAACAACCAAGTGAAAGCATATGATTGGCCAAAGAGATGGTGGTGATGGAATGAAATGACCAAGGCTCATCTAATATAAAAGGTTGATGGTGGTGATGGAATGAAACAACCAAGGGTCATCTAATATAAAGGGTGATTCCCTTCACATGGCCTATAGGGAAACTTAACTTTACCATTAGGTGCATGCCCCCCAAGCTTCATTACATTCACCTAAGTAGACTACTCATGGCTATCAGGTGGATGGAATGAAGGTTCATTTACAAGATCAAGTGAAAGACTCGACTAGGATTTTACGAGATCTACTCAAAGACTCAACTTGGAACTAGGAACTTGTTTCATTTTTAATGAGCTTGACACAAGACAAGGAACTGTGCTCATATTCTTTGGTTTCATTTTTTAATGAGGTTGACCCAAGACTAGGAACTATCCTCATGGGGCTTGTTTCTTTTTTTAATGAGGTTGACACAGTAAAAGAACTATCCTCACATTCCTTATTTCATTTTTAATGAGATTGACACAAGACCAGGAAGTATCCTCATGGGAACTTTTTCATTTTTTTACCGAGGTTGACACAATTAAAGAACCATCCTCATGGGCCTGTTTCATTTTTTAACGAGGTTGAAAAAGTAAAAGAGCTATCCTCATACTCCTATTTCGATCACAACTCATAAGTGGTCATGAAGAAGAGATTTGGTTCCAATGTCCTCAATACACGATGTACAACATAATTTTATCTACTCCTTTGAGTTTGAATTTGGATGAGGTAGGGAGTTAAGGAACATCAATCCATTTATCCCTTCCTCCATGGAACTAAATTCTAAGTTCGAGAGGGCATTCATTATCACCATTTATGGCATAAATTCCTTCATTCACCTATAAAAGGATGACTCATCTAATTGATCAGGGGCTAGAAATCATTGAATTATAGGGAGATGCTATTAGTATGAGATTTGAGTTGATTTTAAGTATTGTAATGATGTCAAAATTTCTTGCTTGTTATGAGGAGAGGATGGGATTGAACTGGAGGAGTGATGTTGAATCAAGAAAATTGGGTTGTAACTCTTCCTTTTACTAATAAAGTGTTCACATATTTTTTTCATTTGCTTGTGGTATTCATTGATGCTTTCATATGTGTACTACATACTTGATTTCATACAATGTTTAATCAATAGATCATTATCATATGCTTTGATCGGTTTTTGTCCTTTGTCTATGTGTAGGTACTCTTCAAGTGGATTAAGTACAGAAAGGAGCAACAAAATTGGTCAAGGGAGATAAGGAGTAATCGAAAGATTTAGGTAGACTTCTTTACCTCTTATTTAATCTGGTCATAAAAAAAGTAGAGAATTCTTGGAACTATTGTTCTAGACTTAGCTAATAGTCTAGGGGTTTAAGCGTTTATCCGTAGACACTAAAACTTCCCAAAACAAATTGACGACTCCGCTGGGGAAACCAGAGATTCTGGGTTCGATCCCCAGTAGAGTCGCCAATTTTTTTTGGGAAGTTTTAATGTCTTTGGATAAACACCTAATCCCCTAGACTAGTAGCTAAGTCTAGAACAACAGTACAATGCATTCTCTACCTTTTCTATAACCAATAGATTAAATAAGATATTAAAGAAGCCTACCTGTAGCTTTCACTTACTCCTTATCTCCCTTGACCAATTTAGTTGCTCCTTTCTGTACTTAATCTGCTTGAAAAGTACCTACACACAAACAGAAGACAAAAACCAATCAAAGCATATGATAATGATCTATTGATTAAACATAAAATGGAATAAAGTGCATAATACACATATGAAAGCATCAATGAAAAATACAAACATATGGAAAAAGATTTGGACACTTTATTAGTAAAAGGAAGAGTTACAAACCAATTTTCCTGATTCAGTGTCACTCCTCCAGTTCAATCCCATCCTCTCCTCATCACAAGAAAGATATTTTGACATCATTACAATACTTGAAATCAACTCAGGTCTCATACTAATAGCATCTCCCTATAATTCAATGATTTCTAGCCCCTGATCACTTAGATGAGTGGTATTTTTATAGGTGAATGAAGGAATTTATGCCATAAATGGTGATAATGAATGTCCTCCCAAGCTTAGGATTTAGTTCCATGGAGGAAGGGATAAAGGGATTGATGTTCCTTAACTCCCTCCCTCATCCAATTTCGAGCCCAAAGGAGTGGATAGCCTTAGGAAACTTCTAGAGGCATCCTATGGATAAGAATATTCCAAACACTAATGTAGATTTCGCTCAAATTTGCCTAGCGCACCCTAGTAGTGTATCTACCTGCGCTGATCCTATTAGAGACAATTTTTAGATGATTTCAGTCATAGAACTTCTTGGGAAGCTAGGCATTATGATGGTTTACTTCTTTAGGGAATGTAACAATTGAATGAGGGTTTGATGGGCCCTAAAGCAATGATCTATAAGATGGGAGTGATGTGCCCAAATGGATCTATAATAGGCAGCCACCTGTAATTTATAGGAATTTTTGAATTCATATCAGACTATTCCCCCCATAACTCGTTCATAAATGATGGATTGGAGATAGATTTTCACAGATCTTTCCCTTAAATTTTGACTTAAATGTCGCCC
>APFE031188382.1:61334-102944 GCA_000404065.3 Pinus taeda
GATGAAGAAATTTTAGAGGCTCTTCATAACAATGCATTTCAACACCAAGAAGAAAGTATAACGCAGCATGAAGAGTAGCAGGGGTTTACTTGTGAAAACCATGTTTCATCCTTTGATATGAATGAAGAGATGCAGCAAACTTGTCAGTCTTTGGATCATTATCAAAATGAACATGATTACCAACACCAAGAAGAAATGTTGGAAGAAATTTTTTATGACCTTTAGGCAGAGGAAAAGATTGTTCAATTTTGTAATTTCTTGCAGTAGCTTACACCAAAGAATGATGATAATAATGAGGAAAATTCCATTGTTTGTTGGGATGATTCAGAAAAGCAGTTGGATAGCTTGTCAAATAAATGTTGTGTAATTGAGGATCAGTTGTTTGAAGATAAAGAGTGTTATGATGATCATCAAAATAATCATGTCTTCTTTGACCCTATAAGTGAATACATGGCAAAGCTTTGCACACCAGTATTTCATTTTCATTTGCATTATGAAGATCAGGTACATTATAGGTTGATTTGGTCATCTCACTATCATGGTTATTTTGAGGTTGAATGTAGTCAAGAGCCTCCAATATCAGAAAGGACAATTGATTGGCTTTATTGGAAATATCATGTTGCTTGAGCTACAAGTGGAGCTTGCAGCTGGTAGGTAGGTAGGTAAATACAAATAAGCTCAAGGTCAACTGAGCATTTTTTAGTAGGTGTAGCTTTCTTTCTCCTACAGTCATGCTTGTAAAGCAAATTTCTGTTTGTCACAAATGGATAAGGCACTGGACCTGCGAGTTCTTAGTGTACCACAAGGGCACACTATCCCAAGTGGAGCCACTGTTATCATTGAAAAGATTTCAAAGGAAAAGGATAAGGTAAGGGAGAATTGGCATTAAAACTGTGTTTTGGTGATTACACAGCAGTTTCGTAGTGCGTGCTACGAAACTCCTGAAGATAATGCCTAATGTACAGCAGTTTCGTAGCGCGCTACGAAACTGCTGTAGCTGCATATTTTGATATAGTTGACCAGTTTTGAGGAACAAAAGGGAAACCTTTTTGAAAGGGATTTTATGAGTAAGGATCATCCACACAACACAAACATCTAGCAAGGGCTTATATCTCATTTCATATTCACATTGCTGAGACAGCTAAAAGGTTAGGTTTGTTAATAGTCTTAGATGGAGTATATGCTCATATCGTCTTTGGTGAGAAGCAATTCATTCCAATGGGATTCTTTGCATCAACTATACCAGTAATTACTCTTGGGAACACTGTGGAAGCAAAAAATATGAAGGAGAAGTTAACAAGGCTCGCTACATGCCACATAATTCATTTTGTCATTGCAACAAAGACAGTGAGCTCAAATGTTTATGTGTTTGATTACAATAAGCATCCATCAAAGGCTCCTCAAGAAAGGGTTTGCAATCCCGGATTGATATTGAAAGGTCATTCTGATGAAGGATATGGTTTGACATGAATTCCTCTAAAAGAAGGTCACACACTAAGTAGTTCAAATGATGCACAATATTCTTGTGGGATATAAACGCTGCATTTGGAAAGAATTTCCTTAAGACAGTCACACATCAAGTAAGGTTTTGTTTCAGATTTTGATGGTCTTCCTTGGTATAATCTTTCTTGAAGAATTATACATTTCCATTAAGTTTTGAGAGGCCTGGGAGTAGTTGAAGATGTTTCATGGCATTTCAAGGATGAATACCTTTTTGGCTCTGTTAGGAAATGATTGTCATTTTCTCATATGGGACATGCGTACACCTGCACCTAACAAGCCTCAACAATCAGTTGTAATTCATCAAAGTGAGGTTAACTTTTTGGCCTTTAATCCATTCAATGAGTGGCTGTTGAGAAAAGAAATCCCAAGACAGTCAGATTTTGGTAATTATACAGTGTTGTTGTAATTATACAGTGTTTTCGCAGCGCGCTACGAAACCCCTGTAGCAGACTGTTTTAGCAGAAAAAAAACTTTGTTTTCTGCGTTTACTAGTAAAATTCCAGAAGGGTTTCTGAGCAGCTGAAAACTTAATTTTTAAAATTGAAAGAGGCTTTTATTCCTAACATACCAAGCTACAAAAACCTCTTTCAGTTTCCTCAAATTCATTCTGAGATGGGAGAAACGGGTGACCAACGTTGCGCTACGAAACTGCTGTAGGTGCAGTTTTTTATCTCCTGTTTGCCACGTGGTTTTCAAGGACAGTTTCCGGACAGCTGGAGAACTGTTTTAAAAAATCAGGAGAGGTTTTTGTTCTGGACAACATGGGCTACAAAAACCTCCTTCATTTTCGTAAAATGTGGCATGGATGAAGAGATAAAGGCTATGCAAGTTTCAAGGATCTAAACCTAAAAAACAGGGAAACATGTTCCCTAATTTCTAGGGTTTGTCATCAGCAGTTGGGTGACCACGTGGGAGGCTTCATCAAGTTCGACATCATGGAGTTTTAGGTGTCAAATAATGTCTTAAATGTTTAGATCAGGTTGTTTTGATCATAATGAGGAGTTAGACTCCTAATTGTTTTAGGTCTCTAGGACTCCTAGTTAGGTGTCATTTGCATTTAATAGTTTGTTTTATGGTTAGAATAGGTGTCACTGATGGCAAATTCGAATTCTCTTGTTTATGGATGACGGAATCCTATTTTTAAATGCTTTATATAGAGCAAGAGGTTGAATTAGCAAAGGGTTGGAAAAGGTTATAGAAGAAGACTACTTTTGTAAATACTATGCAGGGACTGATATATATAGAAGCAATTGGACTTTTCTGAAGCTGAGATTCTTAGTGTACTTCAGTGAGCTTTATCTTTTATCTTTCATATGTTTTACTTCCATAGTCTTAATTCTTATTACTCAGAATTCATGGAGGAACATGCTCTGACTTCCTTTAAGTGTTGAACTATGGTGAATTGAGTTCTTGGGTCCTATCTTTGGATGTTTTTCTTCAATGTTTTAATACTTATTACTCAGAATTCATGGTTACTCATGCTCTGACTTCCTTTCGGTATTAAACTCTGATCATCCCTTTAAATTCTTTCCTTTTGAATACCTTGATGTATCATTACTCAGAATTCATGCCCACATGCTCTGACTCCTATGAACTTCAAGTTATTGAGACTTTCCTTAATGTGTCACTCTTTCATTGAAGTATATACAAGCCTCAGTTTTATAAGAAGAGTTATTTGTTATCCTTATCTCTCTCACTGACTCCATAGCCCAATGGTAGCAAGCCTTCATCTTTTCAACCTACAAACACACAAAACCAAGATAGAGTTAGCCATCTATATTATCATTAATCAATATCATTAATCTTTGAGAGAGCCCTCTCTGACTAAGGAGGCTAAACCTTAATCTAAAGCCTGGTCTGAAACAGTTTCATGAGATCTTATTAAGTAGCAGCCCTTAGTACTGATTTTGTGATAACAACTTTCATAATCACGGACCGGTTCTGTATAGCACGGTCCTTTTTTTGGATCTAGTGGCACCACTACACGGAGTGATTTATTCTCAAATATCATCTTTCACTTCTTCAGGTTGATTACCCCATTCATGTCAGTGGCCCAATCGATCCTAAGGAGCATGGGGTAGGGATTGCTATCATCAAAATTCTCTATTACTTCAAAATCTGTCAATGCGCTCGTGCCTTCAATGTTAACTGTTACCCTATGCAGCGTCCCCATTGGAATGAATTTCTGCTAATTTTCCATCCCTAACTAGATCGAAGACCACTGTAGCATAGGTCTCCCCATTATTTCCCATGTTTGTTTCTAAAAAACATTCGCATTGGACCCCAGGTCCAAGATAACTTCTTCCATTTCCTATTCCCCGATCTGCATGATGAGTCTCATCTCATGTCCATTCCTTGCCTTATGCTTACCAAGATTTCTGACTATGTGTGGTTTTCCAGTAGTGTTGTCCTTGCAAGTGCACTGATTGATTAGTTCCTGCAGTCCCCATACAACCTTACTATTGCATAGCAGTTTCATTCAGGTCTCTAAGAACGTGGTAATCATGGATGGGTCCATTTCTTTAATCGGTTTCTCCTGACTTCCTAAGGTAGAGGCCTCAGCAAAACTTTTCTTTGCTTCCATAAATGTTTCTTTTTCACATTCCAGATCAAACCTGGTCTCCTTTTTTGGTGCTTTGCGAACCCACTCACCCTCTACAGGCTGCTTCCCCTTATCCTCACTAGTCGTCGTTCCACTCCACAGCATAATGTTTACCTTAGGGTCTTCCTCGCAAGGCTCAACTATCATCATCTGTAGGTTCAAAGTTGGTTTCCAAGGCTATGCCCCCTTTTCACAAATTTTAGCCAATAATATAGGGGAATCCTCAGTCGCATGGTCAAACTGAGTACAATAGTTGCATGAAAGTCATGTTGGATTCAAGCAGTCTCTCGCGTAGTGTCTTTATCCTCCATAATTGTAAAAAATAAGCTACCCTCAACCTCTACTAGGTCCTCCTCCACCTCAACCTCGGCCACGCCCCTAATACTCACCTCGCACTCCTCCAGCACCTTGGTCTGGAAGCCGCGTTTCTGCCTGCACCCTGTATGCAAGTGTCTTGTCCATCATGAATTCGTAACTATGGTAATTGCGCTCGTCATGACCTACTAATTGAGATAAATTGCATAAGAGTTGTTATGGTGTCTGTATGAATTTCTGCAGCAAATGCCAATTGTCGGACACATGTTTCCCAGCTACCTAGCATATAAAACACCATAGCGCAGGCCCTCTACTTGGAGCTACTGTAGCCTTCGTCCTTAAAGGCATTGGTCCCCCTGTTGCAGCATAATTCACAAAGACTGGATAATGATCCTTTCATGCCCCTGAACTTTGCATTTCAGGCACCATACTTCTTCGTGCACTCCTGACCGAGTTGTTTTGTCCTTCTTCAGGCTTTTTGTTTCAAGGCAAAGGTTCTGCAACTGCGCGTGAATCTGTTGAACCCCTAGATCAGCATCCTGCATTGGTGTCTCATGAAATCTCATTGTGATTTCCAGAGCTTCTGCCTAGGTCCAAATATTCTGTTGTGATAGTGCAACCCTTAGGTGAGACAGGAGCAAGGCCACAAACCATTTGCGGTGCTGCCCATTAGTCAAGTTCAGGTTGGCTTCATGGATCATACACTTCAATATTTGATCCAAATCCTAGGGCTTCTCCTAAGGCTTCATCATGATCTCCTTGAATCCCACAATGGATTGCGCTTGAGAATTAGGCCTACTGAATTCCACATTCAATGTAGTCTAGATATCTACCAACGCAGGAATCGGGTTATCAATACTTCACTTAATGTACCACATTAGTGTGTGGTCCTACAAAGCACTAACTAATGTTGCTTTCTTCATTTGGTCATCTGTGATACTCTGAAATTACCATACAGCCTTCGCAACAAACCAAAACTGGTCCGGATCGTCATTTCCTACGCCCTTGAACACATGTAACTTTACAGAGTTCACCATGTTGAATAGTGGTGGAGGTGGTAACAGTGTGGATGATGGGGTAAGTAGTGGAGGTAAGGATGGAGGCGGTGTACATATTCATGAGAACCCTTATCTTATCAACTGAATAGCGCTCAACAGAGAAGCCTGTGCTTCTCCTTTGTTGTCACTCAGAGGAGGCTCAATCAGTGGGCTATATTCATGACCTTTTCTTCCTTTGTCCCTGAAATACCTTCCACTTTGTGTAGACCCAAACATCAAGGCAATTGCATGACCCGCTTTCCACACAAGAGCATATTAATCCAAGTATTCAATGATTTCGAGTACTTACCTTATGGCCCTTTGAAGTAGCGACGCTCTGCTTCGTTATAACTGACCAAAGTATTGACTGTGAACTCTGTGACAAACCCTCCTATGATATGATCGAGCCAATGATTGATAGTGTGGGTGATCTTATCTTCAGAGGCTTACAATTTCCTCACTAACTCTGGGGTCCAGACAATTGGACCGTCAAGCCTCCACCTTCCGTGGTCATCTTCCAACTTCGCGATCCACTTGTATAATTCAACTGGGAAATAACATATAAAGGTGAAAGGGAAAGGTATAAATCTGGTTCTAACCATATTCCTTTTGATTATGTTTAGCATTGTAAATTTCCATATAAGTATGGGAAAAGAAATGCATGTTCCTTTTATGGTTTGGATAACCATAATGTTTTTAGATGTTGGAAGAGAATGGCCACATACAGGAAACTTCCGAAGGAAAAGAAGAAAAGAGCCAAACGTCCACTGGACAAGGCAAATCATGTTGTCAAGAAGATGCACATGTGTTGCACTTACTTCCATAAGCAAGGACACATTGCTAAAACGTTTTGGACTTTGAATCCAACAATGCTTCCACGAAACTTGAAAAAGGTGGAAAGAGAAAATGGCAAGAATGGAAAGGAACTTTCCATAAATTATGTGTTTCAGGATAATTCACATGTTGATGCTGATGTGCAGACAAAGGAAAGACCTTTGAAATGGATTGGTAAGAAATGGTTAGAGTTCTTATCCAATTAATATTGCATGTCTATTTATATGATGCATCTATTTGCATTTCTTTGGAAATGGAATGCAAGTTGCAGGATTTTACCAAGAAGGTGAATGGAAAAGTTGAGTAGGAGACTCACTCTATTGTTGCAACATTATATTCATTTCAGCTTCAAAAGTACAATGTACTTAAGCAAAAGTTGAATGATGAAATGCATGCATGAGAATGATATGCATGAACATAGGGATGTTTATGATTTCCTTGTATTTGAACATGTATGTGTAATTAACTTGAAGGGTTGATTGCTTTGTTTTTAAGCATGAATGTAATGCAATATTGACTTGGAAAAAGTTGATTGGGTCTCCAAGATGGAGATAATGATGAAGTGTTTCATCTTTGAAAAAGAACTTTAGAATTCTTTTTCTACATGCTTGACTTGAAGGGTCAATTGTTTTAAAGGCATTTTTTGTTGGCTTGTTATCTAGTCAATCATTTGTATGCAGATGTAAAGACATGGAGGTGTTCACAAGATGTGAAATCTATTTCTTTTGTTGAAGAAAGAGTTTAGGCCATCCAGTTGTTGTTTATAATCTTGTGTTGTTAGCAGTTGTTGTTGACAGTATGTCAAACATGTACAAAAGAAAATTTTGTGAAGCAAATGTAACTTCACATTGGTGTGAGCCACCCTAGATCAATGATTAAGGCAGAGAAGTTCAAACTACCTTCTGTGACCTTCTCAGTGGGAGTTCTGTAGGAAGTCAAGGAGGAATATAGTTCTTCCCAGGAGGACAAGCACATCCAGGTAGGGAGTGTTCAAAATATTTGTTTCAGAGGCACTATGCAAGGCAAGTGTATGGAGGCTAAAAGAAGAGGGTGAGGTACTCTAATTTACTGTTTAGATCAGTATATCAGTCTTTTGGAGTCCAAAATCTTTTTAGTGGGAAGGCATGATCCAAAATGGATCTAGTATAGACTTTAAGTCTAAAAATTTTCCTCACAGAGGAAAAATGAAAGTCAAAGGATGCTCTTGGAAATAGTCTCATTGCAGAGATCTCTTCATTCTAAATCTAATGCAATTTGAATGGGATAAAATGGACTTTGGATGAAGAAGTTATTGCAAAAAGGAGATTGCCCATTATCCTTTGAAAATGAGGCATTTTCTTATTAAATGGGACTTAACGGAAAATATGCGTGTTCCTTTAAGTTTATCACATCGCAACCTTCATCACTTCACAAATATATATATATTATATATAATTATATATAATATATATATATATATGGAGCATTGATATCACATATATATATTATAAAGGGAACATTAAATATCGCATTGCAAACATCCAAAGGGAAGGATTTAGCCAAAGGCATGAGGGTTTAGCGATAAGCGATGAACACTTTATCGCATCGCACATAACCAAAGGTGATGGACCATGGCTTGTGGAATTGCGAAGGGTTGATGAGTGATATGCGATAAGCGCCTATCGGCGATTGGCGATCGGAGGAACAGAGTACCCAGACCCCTGCACCAATGCATTTGTGATATGCAATTGTGATTAGCGTTGGCGATCAACGATCAAATCACATGATAAAAAGGCCCAATGCACAATGCAATATGTTGATAGTGATATGCCGATGTGATAGCACTGATAAAGTGATTAAAATAGGTGATCAGTGATCAGTGATTGGATCGCAAAATAAAGGATCCATGCACTGAGCGATTGCGATATGCGATCAGACCCGGACCCGATAAGGGATATAGATGCAATTGAAGGCCACTTAAAGTTTGGGCTTAAGGCCCATGATGGGTTTTTCTTTGTATTCCTTTGTATTTCTATTCCAAACGAAGAATGCATTATTTTCCCAGATTTCGTTTTGGAAAGAGGCCACAGGTTCCTTTCCATTAGGAAACAACCATCACACCTATGCCATGCTATGAGTAAATGTTTCTGTAACAGGGATGCATTATGAAACACGCAGAGTTTAAGAGCTGAAAAGGGATGATTCCTCGTGATTGGGGATAGAGGAATAGATGGAAGCCATAGAGTCGGAGGATTCCTCAAAGGCTAGAAAGCCAAGCGAAGAAGCAGTGTTTCCCTTCGGAGAGCTGATAGAGGTAGAGCTACCAGAGGTTGGAGGTAGAGCCACAGTTCCAAAGAAAGCCAAAGAAGCCACTAGAGGTTGGCGGTGATGGAAAAGGGGTGATTCCTCAGAGAGATCAGCGCAGCAGAGTTGTAGAGAAAGATCACTGAACGCAACAGAGTTGCAAAGCCTGAGAGCCAGAGAGCCAGAGAGCCAGAGGGAAAACAGAGCCAGAGAATATCAAATAGATTAAATGATCAAGCTATTATTGATGTCTGATGTGTGTTGAAGACAGAAGGAGTTCTAGAGACAGTAAAAGAAACTCTAAGGGAGTTGGTGCAAGCTAGAGCTCAAGATAGCTCAGAGCGCTGATTGAAGGAGTCTAGTCTAGAGAAGCCTAGATCTGTCTGTAGAGTATGGACAACCATGGATAAGATGGTATTCTAAACCCATAAGTTCAGTTGTAAATCAATGGATTTGGGTGTGGAAATTGTAAAAGACATATTACCATAATCCCAATGAGCCTAGTCGAGTTGAATAGAGCTCACGAGATGTAGCCCAAGAGGTTTGGGTGAAATCCTAATTATATTGTTTTCTTATGTGTTTTCTGATTTGTTACTTTATTTACCATTATGTGTGTTTAGATATCATCATAATCAAATATACATAAGCACTTGAACAGTTTAAAACAAACACAAACATACACCTCTTTCAAGCACTTTTAATTCCACAATTATCAATCATAAGCATAGATCTTGGGAATATATATAAGCTTTGGAGTGGAAGAGGTTCTTGTAAGCTAACAAGAAACCTTTAGTACCCCATTTCAGATAATTGTAATCTGCCTTTGAATGGAAATCACAAGTACATCATTGTAGTTGTAGACTACTTTACTAAGTGGGTGAAGGCCATGCCTACTTTCAAAAAGGATAATGAAACAACGACCTTGTTTCTCTTCAATCAAGTTATTTCATGATTTGTTATCCCTAAAGAGATTGTCACTGACCATCACAGTCACTTCCAAAATCAACTAATGTCCAATTTGGCTCTCAATTTGGGTTTCCGATAGGAGCATTCATCTCCATATTATCCTCGGGCCAATGAGTAGGTTGCAGCTGTGAATAAATCCCTTAAAATCATCCTGCAAAGGATGATTGACAAAGTTTGATACAATTGGCACATCATGTTGTATCCAACACTTTGGGCATACTGAACGTCAGTTAAGACTGCCACTAGCTTTACTCCTTTTCAACTAGTTTACGGGTTGGAATCTATCTTTCCTATCGAATATGAAATTCCTTCTCTTAAGCTACCTATAGAACTTATTCTAGAGACTTCTAGTCTCGAGGAATGCGTCATTAATTTGGAGCATCTTGATGAGTAGCGTCGAGATGTAGCCATAATAAACATAGCCCATAAGAAAAGAGTAAAAACTTAGTACGATAAAGTTTTCCATCCTTGGAATTTTTCTAAAGGTGACCTTGTCCTGGTCTATGATCAAGACAAAGACACCCTGGGGGAGGGCAAGTTTAAATCCATGTGGTACAGTCCCTTTATATTCAAGTGTGTTTTGAAAAAGGGGGCTTATGAATTAATTGACTTTGAAGGAAACAAGTTGGCGGAGCCCTGAAATAGGCTCTACCTTAAGAAGTATTTTTCTTAGTCTTCAGCCAAGAACTTACTTGTTTTGTATATATTGTATGTTTGTACATGTCTATTTAGTGGTTTTAGTGATATCGATATTTTTTTATCTGCTTTTGGCAAGTATTGATGGATGATTCAGTATATCTAGGATTCGCCGATGGTGTGAGTAGGCATACCCAGAACCTTGCGTCCATGGCTTGGGTGATTTATTATCCATCTGACCAATTGATGGTTTCGAGAGGAGTATGTATTGATGCTTCTTTGAATAATATTATTGAATATACTATTGTTATTAATTTGTTATCTGAAGCAATATCCCTTGGTATTGATTCATTAGTGGTTTATTTGGACTCATAACTGATGGTATCTCATATGAATAACACTTATCAGGTATGTGATCCCTATTTGTATCACCAATTTTTGAGAGTGAGATTGTTGCAATGATCATTTTTTTATATCACATATGTTCACATTCCACAATCAGAAAATTCATTAGCAGATTCTATTGCTAATCAAGCATTAAGATTGGCATATCAATCATTCATCAAATTGGAAAATATAAAAAATAATCGAAATTGTCATCTGTATATATCATAAATCGCCTGCATGTAGATTGAGTGTTTATGTCCAAAAAATAATATACAAAAATGGGACAAAATTCCCTAAAAAATATGGGCTTATGCCCATAATCATTTCCAATCATAAAAAGATCTGATCATCTATCTAGTTAACTCAGGATGAGCAGCTGGAAGATATACAACAACATTGGCTACACACCAGAATAACCGCACCTAGTCATGTGGTATTCGCACCATGCAACGCTGCATCTCCTTGGGCAGATCCTCTATGGCTATCATGGGTACTTGGTGAGTTAGCCTCACCAAGTTCCTATAAACTGCATGGAGAATTCTCTCTATCTCGACTGCAGCCTCTTCAACACCTCTTCCGCGACTCCTGTGTCTCGAAAATCCGTCAGGTCTCACTGGTCCAACATCTGAAACATGATAAATATATTTTGTAATTGTCTTGTCTCATCGAAAAATATTTTTAAGTTCATTTATAATAAAAATGCAAAAAAATATTAACAAAGCTTAAAAATTGAGAAATTGTTACCTATGGCACCCCATGCTGCATTTGTTGGTAACACTAAGTCTGGATCTTCCCGGAAATCCATACCGGCATTGGGGTAGTCATCGACTGCGATGACTTATTGATCCCACCAGGCAAAAAACTCATCACTAAAGGTAATTTTAGGCACATCACCACCCCAAAGGCACTTCATCAGATCAACCCATCTACCTATTTGTGGATCTCTAGGGTTACTGATAGTCAATAATACCTTGGGTTGAAGCCTAGGTACTTTCTCGAAGAAGAATGAACATAAGATTGTGCCATACCCAAAATTATTTGTCTGACCCTTATGAATGGAGGTAGGTTGATTCTTCATATTGGTTAGTAGAGGTGTGCACTAATCAAACACTGTGGTGAGACATTCCACTGCTAGGCTCATCGATACTCGCGAGGCTTGATGTAAAGAAGCTAAGCCATTTACCCTGGAAATGCTAAATAGTTAAATCTTTAAGGACAAGCTCTCTACGTGTTTGATTGGAATTTGACTTCCAATATTCTTTGGATGACCAAGAAAATATATGTGGACATAGTCTTCTACAGAAAGGTTACTCCTCATCCAACCAGTCGAGTGCACCACCTCTCCTCTTCGGGAAAGACTAGTAATAAAGTAGATATCTTCAATCTCAATACTAAGAGGCATCTGATCGATCATGAAGGCGTCATCTTCTGAGCTCTAATAATGAATCAAAATCTCAAGAAATCGTGTGTTGGCTTTCATATTTGGCATCTTAAATAATTTTAGTAAGAAACAACCTCTTAAAGCATCCAAAGCACTTGGGTCCTCCATAACTTCATTATCTATAACACTATGCTCTCTTTCCCTCCAGGTGATGGTCATCCTGTTCAAAATGATGTTTCAAAATGTTAGTTTTTGTTTTAAAATTTTAACTCACACACACATCAGTTCCCTTTACACATAATCATGTGTAGGGCCGTCATATACATGGGTTACCCATATTCAACCCGCGTGTACGTAGAGTTGAATTTTTTGACATATTTTCCTATGGTCAAAACTTGAAAAAAACATCTGAAAAGTATGAAAAATCATTAAAAGCAGGATATAAGGGTTACCTAGAAACTTTGGAGTGATTTTAATGGTTCAATTGGTTAGAGGAAGTTTGCTTTCATTTTTCTCCACAGCTCCTTGCTCAAAACTCAAATGAAAAAATTGTAAGTCCAAAAGTCCTTATATAAGTTGGAAAATACAAAATATTTTTTCAAAAATTGGGTTTTGTCTTATGGATATTTTGACCTTTTGGCCTGGAGTGTCGAGACTAGGTTGTCTTTAAAGGATATTTTGGAGACTTCTTCGAGACATTATTCTGGTCCCATGACCGTAGACCCGTAATGGTAAGTATCGTTTTCTTACTGGCATATAGGTTAGGGAATACCACTTTCTGCTGCATTTTGCACACTAGCCTCCATACTATAATACATTGGCCATAGGCTCGACCCCACCATGTCTTGGTTTGCAAACCATTTTCACTTGTTGACTTTAAAAATCATAACACGATGGTAGAGCCAACCTTTACATGGGCATCTTAGTTAGATCCTCACTGACGTTGGCTGCCAATGTTGCTATATTGAGTACGCTTGGGAGTCCTCTTTAGTCTGGCCATGACTTATGCATTGAAGACTCATTCTCATTCTTATCCATTGCTTTTTGGCCTTATACCCTAGAGGCTCCTTTGTGTTGAGTCGTACTATTGCATTGCATATTGACTACTTGCACCTTTTGGCCTTGAGCTGGCTTCACTTGGACTCGTGTTTAAGCCAATTTTTCAACCATGTCTTCTGCAAAATCAACCATGAAATCACTTAGCTTCTGCAACTTAACACACCCTTTTACCCGTGGAAAGAACATCCCTATGAGTGTCCTTGACTAGTTTTGCTACCTTGCATTTGAGAATAGGAATGTTCCCCTCCCAGGAACTAGAGCATCTGTTTTTTCCGACACTCGTTCTTTCCACTGTACTATAGCATTATTTTATTATTTTTCAAGCTTCATATGAAAGAAAAAGACAAAAAAAATTATATATCCCAAAAAGAGAGGGAACGGGACATTATTTCCATATTTTGATGGCAGCTAGAGTTAGTCGTGTTTCCCTTGAACAAAGCACTCAAAAGAAAGTCTTTCCTCGATTGGGGTGGGCTTTAGTTTGACTTGGGAAAGCCTTAACCTTGTTATTGAGTCAGTTCTCCTCTGATTGGTTAACTCTTCCAATCATATGGAGAGTTTTCTTATGCCTCCTAGATGACAAACTTATACAGAGTTATCATATGTTGCCATATAGTCACAATTGAGTCGTTCTTTTGTTCAAGGGTAGTAAGCCTGAGTCGACCTCTTCGCGGTGCCTCTTGACCTATTTTTCAGTCGACCATCACTAGTTGTCAGCGTCATGTTCATTATCACATTAGTTGTATTGGTCCTTTTCTCGTGCCAGCTTGAGAAGGTCTCCATTGACTTCTTGCTGGCGGATCTTATCCTTATCGATTACAACAAATTGCTCCGGGGGAAGATCTAGAGCTGCACCCTGGCCCTATTTTCATTATTGATAGGTCACCTTATGATCAGCATCAATCAATATTATGGGTCTTCGACTAGGTGGTTTCCCTTGTGTTCGACACCAGCATTCATTATCACACATTGGGATTCGTGTAGTGCCTTGGTTTCCATTTGACCCTATTGGTGGATTCCTCGCCTCTATGTCAGCTTTCATTATTGGTTGATTTAGAGGGTTTCTATCGTGTGCTAGCTACATCTTGTGTACACCGGAAATGTGCTTCAGTTGGGTTACTACATCTTTGTTCATCTGATTCCTTCCACATTATTTCCTACGAGTTAGATTCGCACTAGATTGATGAAGAATGCCTTAATTCCTTCCTTCTAGAGGATCTTTTGCCATCGACTTTAGCTCATTGCTCTGGGAAAGAGATCTAGAGTCCATTTGTCAATACCTTAGGGTTTTCAGTCATTGGTGGCAGATTCCTTCGCTATGGATAGTGGGAAAACATTATTGTCTCTTGATTGATAGATTCTTTCAAGTGTTCGACTACAACTCATTTATTCGCACTTGTTAAATTGTATTGGGTTGACTCTCATTATCATTATCAGTGAGTCATCTTGTGTTTGTTAATGGTAAACATTAATGACCAGTAATCAAACAATTTCTCACATGGTCGACTTCAGATCATTCATTCCCATTGTGTAGAAATGTACCATGGCGGTCAGTGAAGACCTCGGGTTTGCATGAGCATGTCTTGTCTCACTTGTCAGTTGCTCCTGCTTATGCTAGTTGATGCCATCTACCTTATATGTTGCAGTTCCTTACAATGACATCTTATATGCTAGCACCCGAGTTACGATGTAGTATAATTTATTCCATCATGTTCACTTGTTACTATTGGGATCAGTTTGTTGACTTCAATGATCAATTTCATTTTTCAGCATCATTGATCAGCTCTTTATATGTGATATTTAGACATGTACTTTCTTGATTATGATCAGATGATCCATTATGTACTTTCAGTTACTTTATACTTGTATACATATTGGATCTACTTTTGTACTTGATATGTAGACATACTTTACTATTTCTGAGCATGGGTATGCTCGCCTCAGGCAACAGTTTCTTTCTGATCTCTTTCGGTGGCTTGGCAGGCTAGATTCTGGTGAGCTCCTCCTTCATCTCGGCATGATTCTTTCCATACACTTAATACATTTCAGCCATCATGTACCCCTTCTGACTACATATATTAGGGGGCATCCGTTATAGCACCATTTACCACTCTTGGTAGATCTAATTCTCTGTTTATGGCCTAGGGCAACCCTTCCTTCCAAACTTGGTCCAAACTCTTAAAAAACAGTGTTTTATTCCCTATACATTACTTTTCCTTGTGATAAAAGAGTGTACAGATGGGTCAGCATATACCCAACCCACGTACATATGTTAAAACACTTCAAAAAATTAAATTTCCCTAATTTTGGGTAGAGTTCACAAGTTTTACCTATTACTCACCTCCTATTGACTATGGCACAACTGTTTCCCAATTGAAAAAACTAACTTGGAGAGGTATAAATAAACCTCCATGGGAAGGCCTTAATGGAGAAAGGATGAGATATTGATACTATAGTGAGATTATCCCTGATCAAATCTGAAGAATCTTTGTGCCTCCTACACCCCCCAAAGCTTTAGGAAAACCTTGCCTCCTTAATTATAGATATCCCCCACCTTGCTTGAGATATACTTTTGTTAGTGATGGAGGAATATTGCTGAAGGCCAAGAAAGAACGGATCTGGAGGACGTTTCCGCTTGGAGCTGGAGAAAGACTTAGGTCATATTTCTCCACCTTATCTATAGCTTACTTCAATAAAAAAGGAATGTTGTTCTGTTTTCGAATTTGAAATGTGTTAATGCATCAAGTTTATGTTGTAATTCATTTATGAATCTTTATTGATGTATAATTAATCATTCATTTATATGATTTGAACTTAACATCATGTATATCCTTTATTTTTATACTATCTTGTATGTTCTGTTTGAATAATTTTTGGGTTTCATGAACATTGGGAGAAGTTGAGGGTTTGCACCCTGTGGGATCTACCCAAATGAAGGACATCAAGTAAGAACACTCCTACACAATTTTGTAGAATAAGGATGTTTAATGATTGTTTGAGAATTTCTTGTTGAAGTTTTCCCTCTGCTCTGTTAGGGTTCTCAACCCAAAGCCCTAGGGTGCTTTCACCCATAATAGTCTTGATCTTTTGTTGTGAGAGCGCAACCCTTAGGTGGGGAAGAAATGAGGCCAAGAACCATTCACGGTGTTGCCCATCCATTAAGTTTATGTTGGCTTCGCGGATCGTACACTTCAATCTTTGATCCAAATCCCAGGGCATCTCCCCAGGCTTCATCATGATCTCCTTGAATCCCACAATTGATTGCGCTTGAGACTTAGGTCTACCGAATTCCCTATTTATCACAGTATGGATATCTACCAATGTGGATGTTGGGTTATCAGTACTGTACTTCATGTACCACGTTAGTGTGCGGTCCTGTAAAGCACTAACCAACTTTGCTTTCTTCATTTAATCATCCGTGATACCTTGAGCTTCTGATACAACCTTTGTGACGAACCAAAACTACTCCAGATCTTCATTTCCTACACCCTTGAATACAAGTAGCTTTACAAAGTTCACCATATTGAACAGTGGTGGAGGTGGTGGTGGTGTGGGCGATGGCGGTAAGTGTTGGAATTTCTAAGTTTGACACGTTAGAAACCCTTCATGCACTTTACTGATTTATTTCTACCTACTTGTTTTGTTAACTAACAAGTTATTTACCATGTAAATACTGGAAATAAATACAAGTACATGCTCAACACATTACATATCATCAACTAAAGGAAATAGAAACAAGCACACAAGTGACACCATTGTTTTTGGGCTAATGTCCTGAGAGAAACCCAATGCGGGAAAATTGGTGCACCTATCTGAGGGTTTGATTTATTAAGAAATTTTAGAATACAATCTGGGTTGCCAAATTCGGCTCACCCAATAGAGAAAAATCTTGACAGTAGTACCTCTCTACTCGGAAATAGATATTCTGGTTGAAACCCCGGATAAACACTCTGGCAGCTCCATGGTTCCAATATGCCCCAAAAAACCCGAACGTCAGCCTCTAAGGACTAAATCAGCCTCTCTCTAGCCCAACATTAGCCCAACGTCACTCTGGATTGGACTACGTCAGCCCTCTAGCCCGCTACATCAACCCCGCTGGCACTCTGAGGCACTGCACAACTCTTGGTTGCCTCTGTGCGAACCTTGGCTGGTACTGCGTGAACCCTTGGTTGCTTCTATGTCCCTCTCTCTGGCTATTGTGTTGATCCTCTCGATGATATCTCTACCTCTCTACTTCTTTATTAACTGCCCCTCAGCTGCAACTCTAATCACTCAACTTTCTCAGCAAACCCATCCCTAGATAGTCCAAACCTGATCTCTTGGTATGTTCTCCAAGTGACCCTCAAGCCTCCTCTTATACTTTTCTCGTTGACAAATAAACGGTCGAGATTAAGTCCCTAATCAATGGCTAAGATTATATATGGCTTGATCCATGACTTTTGGACCATTCTAACACAATTTTATATTAATTCACATTAAAAATATTAATTATTTTAATATCTCCCAAATTGTTTAGAATCTTCCCAAACTGTTTCTAGGTATTGGATATATCATGCACCTTAGCCTCTCCACCAATTTTCGTGGCTAGTTCACATCTGATGCTACCCCAAATCAACACTCCCTCTTAGCGAGGACTGTGCTCTAGCAATACTTCTCACTGAGTATCACCATGATCATTCGGCATCGGTCCCTGTGCTGATGCTAGGCCTGTTGCCCATCATCTGCATTGTTGCACCCTGTACTGCTACCCATGGCTCTACCACTACCACTACTGCATCCGTACTGCAACTCCCTCTACATCTATGTTGCTTCCCATGGCCTTGCCACCGCCATTGCTACATTTGCATTGCAAGCCCTCTCGTCATGTTGCATCGTGCTGCTCATATCACTACCACTACTAACTGTTGCACTGCAACTCAGTTACTAAGAAGTAAGTAATTGATCTCCCAACTCTGAAATCTTTGTCAAGCTAGAGACACCCTCGATGTTGAAACTCCCTCTATCACTGACAAGTGCTCCCTCTTTGACCTCTGTGCTGCTGCAACAACTCCATGCATCTTGCATCGTTGCACACCTCTCTGTGTCATCTTGCACTAGTGAAACACTCTCGTGCTTCTCGCACTGTTGCCTCATGCTGTCATGGGACTCCTACACTGCAGCTCCCTTTGTTGCTCCATCTGCATCTGTCTCTACTGACATACACCAGTCCTGCTACTCCTCTTAGGGACTCCCGTAGCAAGGTATAATCCAAGAGGTTGGGTACCTCAAGGATACTACCGCTCATCGCCTGTATTCCATCTGACTATAGCTCGATGTCTCCCCACTTCCGCTCAAGTTTTGTGCACTCATGGCACATTCATTGTCTATCTCCACTTCCTTCTCTGCCATTTCTGGCACTGCCTTGGTCTCAGAGGCCTCTCCCTTACTCTTCTTCCTTGGACACTAGGTTTCATAATGAACAAGCTCCCCATAGTGGAAGCATTTGACATTGGAGAGGTCCTTCTTCTTCCGTTTCTCTTGCTTTCCCTCAGATGCTAGGGTAGCATCCACCTTCTCCTCCTTCTTGATTCTAATTCCTTTGCCGATGCTTCCCACCTTGCTTAGCCTTTTGATCTCTTCTTGGTGAAGAGCATCCCATATTTCCTCCCAATCTAGAAGGGTCGCCCTGCCTAGTATGCTTTGGACGAAAACCTCCCATTCTTCTAAGATTGTGTTCAGGACTATTCTCGCCATCAATTCTTGATCCAGTGTGGCCCCTATGGAAGTCAGTTCATCCCACATCTCCTTCAATTGACCAAGGAAGGGGTCAATATGTTCTCCCTTCTACATCTAGTATGATCACAACTGATTTTCTAGTAATGTCCTTCTATGCACAAAAGTATGTTGGTACAATTTATTTATGGCCTCCCACATCTCATTTGTCATTTCCTTTTCGGAAATATGTGGTACTACATGGTCCTTGACCTCATCAAGAATGATTCTCTTGGCCCTCGCCATTGTCTCCTCGTACTTGTTGTTTTCAGTTGGGTCAACTGGGATAACTATCATCCTCAAGGCGAAGTGCTTGACATGATTCCTATCTAGAACTAATAAGATTTTGGCCTTCCAAACTACGAAGTTTGAGGCTCCGTCTAGTCTGTCCTAGCCTCTTACCCCATTCACTACCATCTCGTTGCTCCTCTACTTCTCTCCGGGAAGTTCTCTGTGTGACTCCCTCTATGCCTCGATTTCCCTCCTGGAAACCCTTCTACTAATGTCGAGATTCTCCCACTCTGATCATTTGTGCAACTGCACCACTAATCTAGATTTCTTGGCTAGAAACCCTTGGTAGCAACTCCCTCCTCCTTGGCCTTACCCTATTAGGTATTGTTCTAACTATAGTACCCCACCATATACACTTTGTAACTTACCTTGAGCCTCCTAAACCCCAACAAACTGAAGGTTAGAGCTCCTAGGCTCTGCGCAATCCTGACACCAGAAAATCAACTTCCTCAGCCAACTGCGTCAGCCCTCCTCGCCTCTGCATGGCTTTGCGTGAGCCTGTCTTTACCTTCCTCAGCCTCTGTGTAGCCTCTTCTTGGCTCAATATTGGTGACACAAGCACTGTGTCACCCCTTCCTTGTTTCTACTCCACTGTGAACAACTTCTATCACTCGGGACAACTATTTTCTGTTGTTGTTGCTCTGCTTGGTTGGTGTCCTTAGTTCTCCTGTGATCTGCAACCATGCTCTGATACCATTTTGGAATTTCTAACTCTAACACATTAGAAACCCTTCATTCACTTTATTGATTTACTCCTACCTACTTTTTCTTTTAATTAACAAGTTATTTACCATGTAAATACTAGAAATAAATACAAGTACATTCTCAACACATTACAGATCATCAACTGAAGGAAATAAAAACAAGCACACAAGTGACACCGTTGATTTTGGTCTAATGTCCCCAAAAAAACCAATGCGGGAAAACCAATGCAACTATCTAAGGGTTTCATTTATTAAGCAGTTTCAGAATACAATTTGGGTGCCAAATCCGGCTCACCCAACAGAGAAAAATCTTGACAGTAGTACCTCTCTACTCGAAAGAAGATATTCCAGCTAAAACCCTGGATAAACACTTCTGCAACTCCAAAGCTCCAATCGTTTTTCTGGGAAAACTATTATTCCTAAATAATGATGGCCCTCTAGGTTTGGCAGCTACCCTAGAAACAACAGTTTAAAGCAATTCAGTGATTTTTCCTATGTGTAACAGATAAGAGAAAGATAATGGAACCAACCTAGAACTTCTGCTTAATCCCTTGCTTGCTCTCTCTCCCCTTTGGTAGATCCTGCAACTCCTCCCCATACTTAACATGCTTGGAGAGTACCTGCACAAGTACAACAACAAAAGATCATCAAAGCTTCGTGATCTATTACAACATAAACATTATAGAATCGGATATATAATGAGCAAATGATAGCATTCGCAATTGCACAATCATATGAGAGAAAACTTGAAGAGATTTATTAATAGAAAGGATAATTACAACCCATTTGTCTGATCTAGTGCCATCCTCCCAACTTCAATCCTTCTTCACCTCATGAAATAGTAATATCACTCCAACAAGAATACAATGCTCTCTTCTCAATGACAAACTATCAGCACTTACTTGCAATTCACAACATTTCAGCCTTCTGATCTCTTGGATTGGAGATCCATTTATAGATATTTGCAAGGGTGTGACTCATCCATGGGGTTTGATTAGTTTCATTCCACTTATTACAATTGGTTCCACAAGAGAAGGGATTGGAGATGGTTTCTTAGATCCCTTATTCATCCTTGGGCAAATTCAGAGAGGCAAGCAGCACAGGAGAAGTTTCTAGAAGATTCCATGAGCAACCAACTAACAAAATATCTCATATATTTGTCCATCCTCACCCATTGCACTCTATAGAAGGCCTAAACAATATGCATCTCACTCTGGTAGTATACCACTCAGTATGCATCACACTTTGCCAATGGAGCAGTCAGTATGGTTCAATTTAGGCAATTTCTGGATGGTTTCGCAAATGGAACTTTTGGGGAATGATGTATTCATATGACTATGTTCCTTTAGGGTATAAAACAACTCTTTTAGGGTTGATGAGCCCTAAAACATCGAAATATAAGTTTGGGGTTGATGTGCCCAAATATGTCTATAACAGTTGCCCCCTAAAGCTTGAGGTCATAAATATTCATGTCAAGTGAAATGCTTTATCATGAGGATCCGAAATTTCAAACTGGAAGGTGACTTGCATAAGTTACAATAAAATACATCATCATAATATTATTTTCATGATCCAGCTGAGGGAGGCATTCCCATGCTCAGCTTTATAAATTTCATTTCATGTACATAGATCAGATAATCGTCTGCAAATACAAATTTGTGATTCTACAGATATAAAGTCACAGTCCATGATTAGGATGACCATCTGTGTAGAGCCTTTTTTACATTTGATGTTTTTATATCCTTGAATATATCATAGCCCAGATGGATGAAACTAGATCCACGGTCTTCAAACTCATTCAATCTTCGCTCAACGTACTAGTCAAACCATGTGAAGAGATGTTCTGAAGTTGAACATGGAAAGACATTGCCTGATTACCAGCCAATGATGTGAGTTGTTAACAGATGCGAGAGGGATCACCAATAATGATAATGATCCTCAAGGTACTACAGTATAATTCATGTGGCGTGAATACATGATCCGATGTTGAACACCATGCAAAATCTTTTGGTCGAAGGCCATTGATGTCAACCTGTCGCCAGAAGTGAGAAACTTGCCATTGATGTATGCAAGATTCAAAGCACTGAAAGGGTTGTTTCTAAGTCAACTTCTCAGATAATGAGCTGATGTTGACAAGAAGTGACTCGTTGTAGGAGGGCATTGATGTATCCCACATCTACAACATGAAATGAAGCAAATGATTTCTGGAGGTGAAAATGAACTGACGACACAAGGTTCAGGAATGGTGGTCATGAAAAAATGAAGGTAGGAGGTATTGCAGTGTATGAGACATTAATTGGATGACTTCTCTTGAACATGTCAGCAACACTGAGATGAATTGGTAGCATTAACCCCAAAAGATGGATGGTATGAAAGACCATTGGTATGATGACCGATGAACGGAATAACCCAACCCAACTCGATCATGGAGATGAAGTGGAAGTGCATGTTCAAGAGTGACTTGCTACCATAAATTCTTCAAGTTTTCTTCCCCCTTTTCCCCAGTCATTGTTGACCAGTACCTCTTTATTTTTGTTAAGCTTGAGGAGGATAACATATGCTTTTTCTATAATTCACCCTTCAGGCGAACCTGTCGCTATTTAATATTTTAACAAGTCTAGCGACAGTGAAACTCGGTCTCACCTAGATGGACAAGTTTGTCGCTATTATTTTAATGAGTTTAATGACAAGGATAACTTGGTAATTTTCATGTTTAGAGAGTTTGAAAAGGGATGAAAATAAAACTCCATAAGTTCTTTTTCGTAAAATAATCCCTCAGGTCTGAAAAAGGATAAAATAATACAAGAAGGATGACATTTCCAATACTTTAACGAGCTGGAAAGGACAAGCGTTCGACAATATTTTCATGTTTAAAGAGTCTGAAAAGAGTTTAAAGAGGACTCTATTTTGAGGAAGGAGTGGTGTCTAGGGTAGCAACTAGCTCCGGTGATGTTGGAATTTCTCAAAACATGTTGATTTATGTGAAGAGGTGGGATAATAAGACCACTCATTGCAACTGTTCCTCAAAAATGGTATAACAACCAAGAGAAAGTGTATGATCAGCCAAAGAGATGGTGGCGATGGGATTAAAAAAACAAAGGCTGATAGAATGGAAATCACGAGGGTTAAAAATTGAAAATGGGTTCATTTTTAGACAAGCTTGAATCATAGGAACTATGCTTGGATTCAGTTTCATGTATACACAAGCTTGAAATGAAAATTTATGCTTGAGTTGGTCTGCATGCCCCTAGCTTGATGAAAGGGAGAGTCTCCTGTAACCAGATGGAAGTCACTACTATGAAGCAGGACAATTATCCAAAACCTCTTTGGCTTCATCCAGATAGACAAAGGTGAATGGTGTGATAGACCAATCACATAACCTACAGGGAAAGTTATCTTTATCACTATTGTTTCATTTTTTAACAAGGTTGACACACTAAAAGAACTATCCTCGAAGACCCTTGGTTTCTTTTTTTAACGAGGTTGACACAAGACAACGAACTATCCTCAGAGACCCTTGGTTTCATTTTTTAACGAGGTTGACACAAGACAACAAACTATCCTCAGAGACGCTTGGTTTCATTTTTGAATGAGATTGACACAAGACAACGAACTATCCTCAAACTCCTTGTTCAGAACTCATAAGTGGTCATGAAGGAGAGATCTAGTTCCAATGCCCTGAGTACATGATGTACAACATCACTTAAATGATCGTCAGTTGATGTAGGTATGGAACAGGTTGCCACATAATTAACCCATGGCAGGGATGATACCATTGGTACAAAAGGACCATTTAAGGAAGATGGTTGACTAGGAGCTATATTTGGACCAGGAAATGAAAGATGGTCAACGGTGACAATCCTGCCTTCATGCAGGAAATAAATCACTTGAAAGAGTGTTGAAACAATAGCTCCCATGTGATAAACATAGTCACGCCCAAGAGTAAATTGTAATCTAGAGGGCTTGGGACTACCATCACATTCATATAAACAATTTTCCCTCCCAAAATAATAGGTAACTGAGGAAGGATCCCCAATGGTTGACTGGTTCTTTTGTTAAAACCCAACAGATTCTGTGTAACGGGCACAAGTGGTGGCAAACGAGAACTTGCCAAGCAGTTGAGGAAAGGATACTCACTGATGCACCTTCATCTATAATAGTGCCAGATACAATCATTTTACAAACTTGTACTATGATATGGAAAGGCACATAAGAAGGAAGGCGGGATCCTACCAATCGATTCCAATCAAAGGAAGTAACTAGACTACTTGGAGGGGTATCGTAGAAATGGGAGAATTGACACCTTGAGTTACAGGAATTAAAGGATTTTCCTCCTGTCTTGAAGGAACAGGTGGATTGCCCCCAAGCTCATTAGAATCCGAAGTAACAAAAAGAACTTGAGCGGTATCATTTTCACTCTCTTTGGGATAGGTACGATTAGCTGAAGGTAAAGTTGGGTCAATGGTTACCTCGACCTGTTGATTTGGATCAGGTATAGACTCATAGGATTCACTTTTAGAGAGAGTGGTTTTGACCGACCGTTGATTTTTGTCAGTCGGTTCATCAACTAGTGAAGGATTTAGGGAGAGCTTCCTGTAACTAGATGGAAGTCACTGCGGTGAAGCAGGACAATTATCCAACACTCTTTTGGCTTCATCCAAATAGGGACAAAGGTGAAAGGGTTGTTTCCCTTCACATAACCTACATGGAAGCTTGGCCTTTCCCTTCTGTCCATGAACTTTACTATCACTAGTTGATGATGTGTTACCAACATGATCTCCAGAGGTTAATGACACGGGATGGTGTGAATGGGAAGACCATTCTTCTACGGTCTGTGGAAAGTAAGGACAATTTTGATGAACAAGGTCTTCCGCACAAATTATGCATGGATATTTGACTTTGTGAGGCTTAATCGATGGATTTTCATCAGATGTTGCATTCAGAGCAATGGTTGCTTGGTTTTCCCCTTGCTGAACTGGCTTCTTCTTCTTCTTCTTCCGTTTCTTCTTCTTCTTAGCCACCTGGTTACTAGTACTAATACTTTCACCAAGCGAAGAGGAAGTCGGGGAGGGAGAAACAAATGAGGAAGAAGGCAAAAGGCCAACTTTAGGATCAACTAGAGGTTGATTTTTTCCAGTTGGAGGTGTACTCGATTGTGGAGAAATCGCGACATTTTGAACCAAGGAGGTTGAAAACAATCATACTGGCAAGCCAATGGTAAATCCCAGAAGGGATAATGTAGCCATATAAGGAGCACCAATATTTTCAAAAGAAGGAAAATTACTAGGATTCCCATCAAAAGGGATTCTTTGATTGGTGCACTCAGGGTTTGTCGCCATATGTTTCAACCTGTGATCAACTAAGGAATAGGGATCTTATTCGCAATCAATTAATTTTAACGACACTTTGGACACAACTTTTCTTTTTCAATTTGAAAGGTTCGAGAAAAAGCTAAAGATTACTCTAGTCTCCTTCGATTTTTAATGAGCCTGAAAGGACAAGTGCTGAGATGGACCTTTTTTTTAGAGAGTTGAAAAGGAACGAAAGTGACTACTATGGAAAATGTAGACAAAAGGATTACCAAACCAATTGCAAAACTGTAATATACACCTTGGTGATAAATTAAAAAGAAATTACCAAGGACTTATGTATGGTAGTCAATCTTCTCGAATGTTGTGTTCAGTGCATTGTGATCAATAAGGCGGCAGACTCAGTTTCCTATGGATAAAGGATTTAAGCTTATTGTGGTCTCCCAATATATACGCAACAGTATGGGGAGCACAAGTCCATGCTAGCACTTGTCGTATCAAGGAGGAGGAATCAACCAACCTTCGATGAAAATGATAGCCACTAGTTTTAATGACGTCGGAATACGTCACTAGCCTAGACCTCTAGATATGTTGCATTAAGTTCTAATGCGTTGTTAGGTTCACTGAAATTCATTTTAAAGTTGATCTTCTTTATAGTTTTCCTTTCAATGGTTCATTGCATGATGATGATCTGAAATTCCTAAGATGCAATCTACAATGGTAAACAATCTTTGTTTATTTGAGCAATGAAAATCCTAGCTACTAGGGAAAAAAGATAACAGTGCTTTTAAGCAAAGAGCAAAGAGCACACACTAGTGCATCTCCCTAAATCATCTTTTCGCACACAAATAAAAAAAATGCTAAATGCAAATGCATGTATTTATTTTTTCTCTCATTAATTTGAAAGATGCCAAAAGGAATACTAAATGCAACAAAGATCTGAAATATTTCACTCAAAATGACATTTTCGACAATTTCTTCTTCAAAAGAGAAAGGAAAACTCAAAAACGACACTTTCAAATTTGAACAAAAATGCTTTCGACACTTTGAATGTAAACAAATCAAATCCAATGCATCAAGAAAAGTTCAATTGATTATCAACGGAAGGAAGAATTCATGACACTTCTCTTTTCGACAAAAAATGACAATTACGACATTTTTTGTACCAAAGCGACAAATCAATTAAAACAACTTTTCGACAAAGTATTGTAAATGAGGAAAAAATACACAAAAAATTCACTAATCCTAATGTAATTGAGGCTGATCTAAGTGATGCAAGTAAGCATCAGAAAAGAGGCACTATTCATTTATAGCAAAACAGCCAAACAAAACTGAAAACAGGTCAAAAACCCTCAATTTCTAGATGGAAAAAGAGTTCAGTCAATCATCACACCTAGGCTTCATAGAAATTGAGATGCATTGCACTTACTACACTCGAGAGGTGCTATGAATACTAAGTCATAGTGGAAGGCACTGCGATGGTCCAGGGAGCGCAACTGAAATGGGTTTTGGCTCAAATGTGGAGCTGTTTTCAACGAATTAAGCTGGGTTTTGATGAACAATGATAAGCAAAGTATGATGGAATTTCTTGAGAGGTTACTAAGCTACCAAAATTGCATCTAAATGTTCTTGCAAGTCAAATGTTTAATTCATAAACTAAACCAGAAATTGACTGAAGTAGCACTCATCTACTATGCAATTGCAGAGCAAGAGCAATTCGAAGGTTACTTGGCTAACTTCAGACTCTATCTATAGTTTATCAAACTGAACATAGAACAAACAATAACAATAAACCTACATCTGTTCATTCCCTAACAGAGTCGCCAATTTGTTTTTGGGAAAACTATTATTCCTAAAGAATGCTAGCCCTCTAGGTTTGGCAGCTACCCTAGAAACAATAGTTTAAAGCAATTCAAAGATTTTTCCTATGTGTAACAGATAAGAGAAAGATAATGGAACCAACCTGGAACTTCTACTTAATCCCTTGCTTGCTCTCTCTCTCCTTTGGCAGATCCTGCAACTCCTCCCTATACTTAACATGCTTGGAGAGTACATACAGAAGTATAGCAACAAAGAATCGTGATCTATTACAACATAAACATTACAGAATCAGATATATAATGAAAACATGATGGCATTCACAAATGATAACATTCACAATTGTACAATCATATGGGAGAAAACTTGAAGAGCTTTATTAATAGAAAGAAGAATTATAACCCAGTTGTTTGATCCAGCACCATCCTCCCAGCTTCAATCCTTCTTCACCTCATGAAATAACAAGATCACTCCAAAAAGAATATAATGCTCTCTTCTCAATGAAAAACTATCAACACTTACTTGCAATTCACAACATTTCAGCCTTCTGATCTCTTGGATTGGAGATCCATTTATAGATGTTTTCAAGGGTGTGAGTCATCCATGGGGTTTGATTAGTGTCATTCCACTTGTTACAATTGGTTCCACAAGGGAAGGGATTGGAGATGGTTTCCTAGATCCCTTATTCATCCTTGGGTGAATTCAGAGAAGCAAGTGGCACAGGAGAAGTTTCTATAAGATTCCATGAGAAACCAACTAACAAACTGTGTCGGAAATTTGTCCATCCTTGCCCATCACACCCTATAGAAGGCCTAAACAGTATGCATCACACTCTGGCAGTGTACCACTCAGTATGCATCGTACTTTGCCAGCGGAGTAGTCAGTATGGTTCAATTTAGGTAATTTTTGGATGGTTTCTCAAATGGAACTTTTGGGGAATGATATATTCAGATGACTATGTTCCTTTAGGGTATGAAACAACCCTTTTAGGGGTTGATGAGACCTAATACATCGACATATAAGTTTGGGGTTGATGTGCCCAAATATGTCTATAACAAATCTGCCCCTCGAAACCCCAGTGTCAGCCTCTAGGGACTATGTTAGCCTCTCTCTGGCCCAGTGTTAGCCTAGTGTCACTCTGGCTTGGCCTGTGTCATCCCTCTAGCCCTCTGCGTCACCCACGCTAGCCCTCTGAGGCACTACATAGCTCTTGGTTGCCTCTGCATGAGGCCTAGCTGGCTCTGCATGAACCCTTGCCTGCTTTTACATCCCTCTCTCTAGCTACTGCGCTAATCCTCCTGGTGTTATCTTTTCCTCTCGGCTTCTATATTCACTTCCCCTCAGCTGCAACTCTGATCACTTCCTCAACTTTCTCAGCAAACCCAACCCCAGAAAGTAGAAATCTTGATCTCTTGGTATGTTCTCCAAGTGACCCTCAAGCCTCCTCTTATACTTTTCTCATTGATAAATCAACAGACGAGATTAAGTCCCTAATCAATGACTAAGATTAGATCTCGCTTGATCCATGATGTTTGGACCATTCTAACAAAATTTTATATTAATTCACATTAATATTTTATTTTCCTTAAGTTTAGACTTAGGGACTCCATTAAAAATATTATTATTTTAATATCTTCCAAACTGTTTAGAATCTGCTCAAACAATTTCTCGGTATTGGAGATCTCATGTGCCTTAGTCTCTCTACCAATTTTCGTGGCTAGATCACATCTGATGCTACCCCAAATAAATAGTAAGTGGTGGAGATGAGGATGGAGGCAATGTGGATGGATGGGTTGAGGATGGAGGCGGTATAGATATTCGTGGGAACCCTTGTCTTATCAATTGAATAATGCTTAGCGGGGAAGCCGACGCTGCTCCTTCATTGTCACTCAAAGGAGGCTCAATCAGTGGGCTATACTCAAAAACTTTTCTTCCTCCATCCCTGAAAGACCTTCCACTTCGCATAGCGCCAAACATCAAGGTAACTGCATGACCCACTTTTCACACAAGAGCATCTTAATCCAAGTATTTAGTGACTTCAAATACTTCCCTCACGACCCTTTGAAGAAGCGGAACTCTACTTCACTGTAGCTGACAGAAGTATCAACCGCAAACTCTGTCACAAATCCTCCTATGATATGGTCGAACCAGTGATCGACAACACATGCGATCTTATCTTCAGAGGCTTCCAATATTCACACTAACTCCGGGGTCCAAACAATCAAATTGTCAATCCTTCACCTTCCCTGGCCATCTACCAACTTCATGATCCACTCGTATAATTCAATTGGGAAAGAATAGAAGAAGATTTCATGAATTTCTGTGTACAGATATCTGTCCCACCACTATTCCTTTGTCAATCGCGGATTCTTTTTTTCTTGCGCTACGAATTCACGGATCTTCCTATCCAACCAATATTCAATCTCCTTCTTAGTTGGATTCCAATGATGTGACATCACACATCTCGTTATGCAGATCTGGGTCTTGGCAACAAAACCATTTGTTGGTTTGATGGGCCCCGACCCAGGTTCAGTGTTAGTCAACCAAGTAAATCCCTACACTACTGGCCCTTTCAGCATCAATGCGTGGAGCACTGAGCGAAGTCTAACCTGAAGTAGTATCGGGAGATGCAGGAAACAAGTTTTTGCACCTTGAGATGGTTGTGATGTTGGGTTTATACCTTAAACCCTTCCTTCACGCAGATTGATAATCATTTCGGGCTTATCGTTGTACTTTCTCTTCTATCTCTTAGAACCTCCGCGAAGGTATATGATCGTCCTTTGCACAACCCTAACTAGTAGCTTAGGTACTTATGTGCCCTTGTTACTACGTTATTGCATAATTTCCTAAATTATCTTAAGTGTTCACAAATTATACCATGCCGTTAATATTATCTTCGCGTAAACATATATCCTTATTTGCATTCATATAACAGATAGAAACATATACATTCGCACATCAAATTAGCATTATAACATAAACCTAGAACTTAACATAACACAATACATGTAATCCACAAGGAAAAATACAAAGTAGTTTCAGAATACTTCTCTTTATTAATGATTCAGATTTTCATTACATACTATATCTGCCCCACGTACATAGCTGCAAGGGTCCGCGCACTCAACTGCGGACTTCTACCCTAGACCTCTATGCACTCAGCTGCAGAGCCTCCTCCTATGCTAAGAATCTCCCTCTTATCTCTTCACAAACTCCTCAAGCACTTCCACCTCTTCAAACTCTACTTCTAAGACTCCCTTTTTATACAATCCCATGGTCCACCGACCAAGGGTAGATCTCTAAGGTTGACACAAGCTATCTAAACTAAGGGAAGAAACCCTTTTTAAATCTTTCTATATTCGTGCTCTGTGGCCACAAAATTCAGAGATTTTACATTCCTTTGTACAAAATTCGGGCTTCTGCCCCAAACTTAGGCTTTTAGTCCCATAAATGACCCTAGGGGACCCATTCCCAACATGCATAATGGATCTTTATAACACAACTCATTACGGTATTTACATCCATACTCATGGGTACATATAGCAACATCACTATAAATATAGATACCAAAACATATGCCAAATCATATACCAAAACATATATCAAACATATACTAGTCATCATATCTAAGCACATACCAAAACATCATATAGCATATATCAAACCATCATAAAGCATATATCGAACCACCATAAAGCATACACCAAACCACTATAAGCAAATGCCAAACCCGCCTAAGAAAATACCAAATGACCATAAGAAAATATCAAACCACCACATCAAGTTGCTTTGCCTCAATCGAAAAACAAGGAAGGATACATGGCCCACATCTGATCCACCATCTCATACGTAGCTTCATCGAGCCAAAAGTGCTTCCATTGTAGTTTAACTTGCTTGATTGCTTGGTTCTAGAGCATGAGCACATTTTTCTACAATATACACTGAGGCTCCGACTAGAATTCTCCATCTAGTTCCACCTACAATACAAACCAATCGATTACATGATCAACATATTTAACATACTGCTTAAGCAATGAGACATGGAAAACATCATGGATTTTCACTGTTGAAGGTAGTGAAAGTTGATAGGCTAGTGTCCCAATCCTCTCAACGATATTGAAGGGTCCATAAAACCAAGGTGCCAACTTGGCACATGATCCAATATGCAAGGAGCTCTTCTCTGGTTTGATGCACAAGTACAGATGTTCCCCAACCTGAAGCTCATTAAACAACATGTTCCTATCAACATAGCTCTTTTTCCTATCTTGTGTTGCCTTAAGATTTTTATTGATCACCTGCATTTCTTGTTCCATGACTACTAACATATATGGTCCAATCAATGCCCTGCTAACCAGATCACTCCAACTGATTGGAGTGTTGCAACTCCACCCATACAATGCCTTAAAATGATTCATCCTCAGTGACTCTTGATGATTGTTGTTGTATGTGAACTCTACTAGTGGGAGATAATCTTCCCACTTCCTATGCTGATGTATCACATACATCCTCAACATATCCTCGAATATCCTGTTGACCCTCTCTATCTGTACATCTGTCTGTAGATGATAAGTTGTGTTGAAGGCCAAATCTATGCCCAAACTTGCAAATAATTCCTTCCAAAACTTGGAAGTGAACTTTGCATCCCTGTCTGAAAAAATATTCTTTGGAACACCATGTAGCCTAACCACATCTCTAATGAATACCTATGCCACACCACTATCTGAGAATGTAGACTTCACTGGAATGAATTGTGCAACCTATTATCCTAGACAATGTCCTAAGCTGATGAGGAGATCGACAGAGGTAACCATAGACCAAGCTTTCAGTTTGGTATCTAGCCCTACCAAATCAGAGAGGGATCTCTCTATGAAATCATAGCCAAATAATTGACTAGAATGCAAAAGGATTTTAGGCTGGGTATGTTTAGCCCATGTAGGTTTTGAAAATTTAGGGTTTTGATGCTGGATAAGGGAGAAAAACTAGGTAGCTAGGTCAGAGGATCAAATGGTTACATCAGCAAAGATATGGACGAGCAAGGTAACAATAATTATGTGATGGATCTTAGGGGTTTTCAATGTAATGTAGTGTTTAGAAGAGGAAAAAGGTCTTAATGAGCATGAAACATGAATTCATTAAGCAAGAAAGAAAGTAACACACAATGATATTTGCATCAAAACAGAGCTTTATGCAAAGAATTATATTCATACATTGTAAGGAAAAGAATTGAAGAATTGATGAATGGAAAGAGAAGATGAATATCTTTCATATAAAATTATAACATAGAAAATAAAACATCACAAACTCACTACACATGAATTCCTAGATAGTAGTTGCAAATTGCATCCTTTGATTTCCAGAAAATTTCCAAGTACAAGGTACAATAGTTCTCTTCTCTGAGGTCCAACATGTTCTATGACTGAGAAAATGATACATAAATACCAAAACAACATCTCCTCACTCTCAAGGGTCAAATTCATGATTTGTGGAGTTGTTCCCCAAACATCTCAACCAAAACCCTATTGACTAGGGAGGTTAACAAACTCTCCCTCAATTTGAGAAATTGTTTTATTTGACCCAAAAAAGGGGAAATTTGCATGTATCTACCTAGTTTGACATTCATCTAGCATAATTACACCTCAATTACATCATTATGTGCTCAATTACATCATTTACATAGGTAAAAATTCAAACTAGGTCAAACTAATGAAGAAAATCAACCTCCTGGAAAAAGCGTAGTGAATCTGGATAAAGCACAACGTGGTTGAGGATAACCGCAACGTGATATTGCACGACACTTTTAGAGGCCTTCCCTAACTCCAAATTCCGCTCATGATATCTCATTGGAAATCTCTCTTTGTCTAGTTATCCATAGAGCCCTCCCATACTCAAAATAATGAAGTATAGCTCCTCAAACATGACTTCTCCCAAGACGAGTCAAAAAGCATAGTGTGGCCTCCAAAAACAGGGTAGAAAAGTGTTTTTAGGTGGTTTTTAGCCATTTTCACCTTGTAAAAGTTGATGAATTGGGCTGTCAAGTGTCTAAAGTTTATTTAGGGGTAAGAATATATCCAACCATGTATATTTGTTTCCATTTGGAGCTCTCCAAAAAAAGCGCAGCGTAGCCCATGCTATGCTTTTGGTAGGGTGACTTTGCAAAAAATTGCCAAATTTGACAAAAAATTTGCAAAGGACCGAAATGTTAACCAAAACTTCTCAAAATTTGTGTATATGGTCCTAATATTTTGTACTACACTATCATAGATGCATCAACCAACAAATCAATCTTACCCTTCTCCTTTTGACTAATTAGGGTTTCATTTAGCTTCTCCTTCAATTGTTTAACCTTAACCTTAGCAATCGAGTTTATTGTATGATAACGGGAAGCCATGTGTTTCTACAATCTTTTGTCTCTTTTAGCCCCCTTGAGAAGCTTCTCCAAGTGACAATTTACCTTTTCAAGCCAATATTATCTGTCTCCACTAATTTCTTTGTCAATGAGCTTTGATGTAGGGTTGGTAGAATTGGGCATCCAACTCTTGAGTTTTGAACCATTTCTCACCAATATTTGGTATCCATGTGGATGCTGCTATGATTTTAGCTGATACAGTAAATCTCACCCCTTCAATTGTGACTTGATCCTTCTTAATATGTATGGAAAACAAACTAGTCAACCTAGCATGACATTTGACCTTTTTCAACTTGCTCACAAAACTCAAGACACCCTACATGCTGAAAACATTACTTGGAGAGTGGTGAGGACATAAAATATTGTGTATTGAGGGGTTCATAGCTTTCCATTTTCCCACACTTGTTGTAAGGCCTCCTTTCCTTCTCCATCGTAAACTTGTGAGTGCAAACCCTAGAGGGAAAAACAGGGGAAGGGAACAAGGGAATAGGATGAAAGGGTTAGGGAGTAAGAATGTGTAGGAAAAATTTATGAGATGGGGAGGGATGTTAAGGAACTTAGGGAAGTGAAGGGAAGTGAAAAGAGTGAGGAAATAGAGCTAGGGAAATTATACATAGTCCCATCTATGAAGGCTGCCAAAAACACATCGTAGGGATAGGTTTTAGGTATTAGAGGTTTTAGAAATGAGTGTGAGGGGGTGTGGGGGATTTAGGGAGTGTGTTTGAGTGTGAGGGAGGATAAAATGTATAGGAATAGGGTTTGTAGTCTTGCAAACATGAAAATGAGTTTTTCCCATAGAAAATGCAGCGAGGTAGCTTGAGACCAATTATTTAGAATGTCTTTGGCCATTAAAATGTTGAGGAAATGGTTGGTGATGAATGAGATATATTTAGCAATGAAATGAGAGAGGAAATGAATTATGATGGTCTTTTACAGGTTGTAGAAGACAATTTCTTTCATAGTAGTGGGGTGGCCCACACTATGTCTTTTTCACTTTTCCTTTCGAAACTATGTACATTAGGAACATTCAATGCAATTTTTAGAACATAACTTATTACATCAGGTTGAAATGAATTACACTTAGAAACATAACTTTTTGACAAAACCTTACCACTACTCCTTCATTTCCCAGTTTATTGAATGAAATGATAGTTTTGATGACTCTAACCCTAATGACCTAATGGAGACACTGAGCGAAATGAAGACCATGGTGACATGAATAAGATGATGATAATGATTTTTTCGATGATGGCACATCCAATTGAGTGATGACAGTGATTGGAACATGAAAATATTGAAGGAGTAGCAGAAGCCCTAGACACACTTGCCAGTGACCAAATTTTATTCTGAAAACCTAGTGACATGATAAAATTTGACTTGAGACCCCTAACAAAACTTGGTAAAATCATATTTGATCATTGGTGACCTGCATAACTCACTTACACTAACATTGGCTCTAGCTGGGGATGGCAGCTCCTTGGAGTTGTCAAGAACACCATATACCAAGTAGCCTTATTCATTGGGCATGGAGTCAAAATGAAAAGACCAAACTCAAACTGAAAACGAACTGAAAAACTGAATGGCCTGATTATAAAAAACATATTGACTAAAAAAAATGACTTTACAACTTTTAAAAAAGAAAAAGAAAATGACAGTTGATCATAGAAGCCTTATGGCCTTCTCCTTGGGCTTCAAACTTCTGATGATAACTGCCAACCTGCTGAAGATGTATATAAAATCATGTGTAATGATCCCTATAGTGTAACCAATCCAACAAATGGCTACTTATTTGAATTCTTCTCGTACTTTCCTTGAGCAAGCAGAAAAAACAAAAGCTAGGCCACTCCAAGTGTCCACTGAACATATGTACATGATCCATAAATATAATAAAAATTATCTCCCTTGATGACTGCAGCAACTTGACAAAAGGATCATGAAACTCATGAATGACTACCTTTTCTTGATGATCAACAACGAGACAAGAATATTCTTCCTTTTTAGACATTGGTTGTTTTATAAAATGAAGTTTGTCATTCTCAAGCAAAACAGATGTAGAGTGCAAAATTTTGGATGAACTTTGTAATGAGATTCTTGTTGAACATAAAAATGAATCCAACTGTCTGATCCAATTCATGTCATCATTGTTTTGAAGCTCATAGTTAACTAATGGTGAAGGACTTTGACTATAGATATCATCCACAACATCAGCTATTGGATCAAGGAGAACTTGAGAGGTCTGCTGCAATTTGTCATACATTGGTTCCAATGAGGCTACATGATTTTCTATAAACTCTTCACGTTCCACATTTTCGGCTGCATTTTCAAACTGAATTCTTCTTGGTAACAATGATTGTGGACTAAAAAAAGGTTATATATTACAAAAAACATTCTCAACAACTTCAGGAGAAGGTTGCCAACTATTGTTAACTCACTTATTTGCTTCCTTTGTAACCTTATAGTTTTTTGTTATTATTTCGAATGAAGAGAAACACAAAGATAAGGATTCCTAGTCAAGAATTTCAAGGTATTCTTCATACTCCATTACAAAATTGAAAGATTGCTTAACTAAAACCTCCTCACCCTTGTTTTCAGTTTCACAAACAACTAAAGGAGGATCACTAGGACTGCAGAACCCATCCAAATAATAAGGTATCAAATAATTCAAAATAAAAGAAGGTTGCTTCCATTTTAAACTAGTTTTAGTCTGCTTCTCTACTTTGGTGAGTTTATGATTTTATTTTATTAATTCAAATGCAGCAGAACGTAAAGGTAAAGACTTACTATCATCCATTTCATCACTATCTTTGTGTTCATTGTCCAAGATTTAAAACCTCTTACCTAATTTAGAACCTTCATCAAACTCATCCTCTCTATCATAAACCACATGTGCAAGTTGATTGTCTTCCTTAAAGTGATGAAAACATGCTGCTGGTTTTTCATTGAAATCATCATCATATTCATCGTACTTAGGAAAATCAGGCTGAATAGAAATGTCATCAAACATGAACATTGATAAAGAAGATTGTTTTTCTTCATGTTGATCTATAAATCTAGTTTCAGGACTGTCCTCAAGCAAATACATAAAACAATCATATTCCGATCTATGATAACTGAGATTAGCAACAAAATGGTTAGTATTTGCAACCTCTTCTTCTTCTACAATAAGTAGTACATGGTGTCTTTGAACATCAAGTTCATATCTCATGGTGATATTTTGTATCATTTCTTCCATTGTACTTACTAAAATGTCGATCTTCATTTCTGAAGATGTCAGGTACTCCTTCTCTATGTTCTCCCTTTCTTGTGTCTTCAACTTTGACCTTTTGACTAGCAGATTAGATTCCACAACCATTGCACTGTCCTACATTTCTTTGAGTGTTGTAGTGTTCCTTTCTCTCAATTAAAATTCCATTTTTGGATCAAAGGCATCTAGGTAGTGTAAGAGAGCTAAACTGGGTGCCAGTTTGATATCAACAGGGATTGAATGGTATACTTGATTGAGCCTGGCTAAAAAGAGTTGCACTGTTTCTCCTTGTTGTCTTTCCAAATGATTATATTCTTCTCAAATTAGAATAGGATTTCTCTTGATCACCCATCTATCAAGGAATACTTTCACAAACTGATCGAAATGGAAAATTCTTACAACTGGTAAGTTCTTGAACCATTTCTTGACTTCGCCTTACAAAGATAAAGCAAAAATCCTGATACTAACATCATCTTCTTCAAGCTCAAAAAGGTTGAGAAATTTTTCAAAATTCTGAATGTGTTTTTCAGTAGTGATGTTACCATATTCTACATCAAACCCCAGCAGATATTTGTTATAATTTTCAGGGAAATAATGGAGTATAGGAGGTAAGATGAGTGGATTCTATCTATCTGGAATTTTACAAGGTATAGAAATATGTACATAAGCTATAGGATTAGTCTTGATGTCTTGAGGCTCATCAAGTTGAAGATGGTCAACATAAGATTCATAAGAAGGGTATTGATCAAAATCAAAATTTGTATTCACAATATTTAAATGAAAGGAATCAAATGTGGATCTAGGATATTTTATCAAATATTGTATACTTTGTAAAACCTTCTTGAAATTCTCAGGAAAAGAGAAGAAATAATTTACAATAAAGAACATGAAGTCTTGGATGAAATTCCAACTTGAATACCTGATTTTCCCATATTGTCCTTGCATGTTTCTTTTGGTAAGGTTCATCCTCCCGTGGAGTCTTTGAATTAAATTTGAAATTGATTTGGAGTTGCGAGGTGAATGATTACACCCTTCCTGTGTCTAACCGCTGCCCACCATCAACAATTAGATCTGATCCTTATTGTTCTTTCCTAGGGAAGATATGACATTTCGTTCCCTCACAACGACGCAAAAATTTTTTCCTCCACAATGTCCTAGACTAATGAGGAGATCGACCAGTGTAACCACAGACCAAGCGTTCAGTTTGGTAGCCAGCCCTACCAAACCAGAGAGGTCTCTCTCTATGAAATCACCACCAAAGAATTGAATGGAATGCAAAAGGATTTTAGGCTAGGTATGTTTAGCTCAGGTAGGTTTCGAAAATTTAGGGTTTTGATGTTGGATAAGGGAGAAAAACCAGGTAGCTAGGTCATAGGATCAAAGGGTTACAACAACAAAGATATGGAGGAGAAAGGTAGCAATAATGTTGTGATGGATCTTAGGTTTTGTTCGTGTAGTGTAGTGTTTAGAAGAAGAAAAAGGTCTTAATGAGCATGGAACGTGAATTCATTAAGCAAGAAAGAAAGTAAGACATAATGATATTTGAATCAAAACAGAGCTTTATGCAAAGAATTATGTTTATACATTGTAAGGAAAACCATTGAATAATTGATAAATGGAAAGAGAAGATGAATATATTACATATAAAACTATAATGTAGGAAATACAACATCACAAACTTACTGCATATGAATTCCTAGATAATAGTTGCAAACTGCATCCTTTGATTTGTAGAAAATGTCCAAGTACAAGGTACAATAGTTCTCTCCTCCGATGTCCAACCTATTCTATGACTGAGAAAATGATACATAAATACCAAAACAACATCACCTCACTCTCAGGGTTCGAGTCCATGAGTTGTGGAGATGTTCCCCAAAGATCTCAACCAAAACCCTAATGACTAGGGAGGTTAATAAACTCTCCCTCAATTTGAGAAATTGTCTCATTTTACCTAAAACAAGTGAAATTTGCATGTATCTACCTAATTTGACATTCATATAGCATAATTACACCTCAATTACATCATTACATGCTCAATTACATCATTTACATAGGTAAAAAGTCAAACTAGGTCAAACTGATGAAGAAAATCAACCTCCTGGAAAAAGCGCAGTGAAACTGGAAAAAGTGTAGTGTTGGTGAGGAAAAGCGCATCATGAGATTGCATACCACTTTTGGAGGCCTTCGTGAACTCCAAATTGAGCTCATGATAGCTCATTGAAAATAACTATCTATCTAGTTATCCATAGATTCCTCACGCATTTGAAATTATGAAGTATAACTCATCAAACGTGACTTCTCCCAAGACTGGTCAAAAAGCGTAGCGTGGCCTTCAAAAACAGGACAAAAAGGTGTTTTTTAGGTGTTTTTTGGCCATTTTCACATTGTAAAAGTTGATGACTTGGGCTTCTAGGTGTCCAAAGTTGATGTAGGGTTCAAAATATACCCAACCATGTAGTTGTTTTGCCATTTTGAGCTCTCCAGAAAAAGTGCAGCGTGGCCCACGCTATGCTTTTGGCAAGGTGAATGTGCTAAAAATTGCCAAATTTGACCAAAAATTCACAAATGACAAAAATTTTCACCAAGACTTCTCAAAATTTGTGTATAAGGTCCTAATATGTTGTACTACAGTATCATAGATGCATCAACGAACAAATCAAGCTTACCCTTCTCTTTTTGACTAATTAGGGTTTCATTTAGCTTCTCCTTCAATTGCTTAACCTTAACCTTAGCAATTAGATTTCTTGTGTAATAATGGGAAGCCATGTGTTTCTGCAACATTTTGTTTCTATTAGCCCTCCTGAGAAGCTTCTCCAAGTGACAATTTACCTTGTAAAGCCAATATTCTCTGTCTCCACTGATTTTTTTGTCAATGAGATTTGACATAGGGTTGGTAGAATTGGGCATCAAAATCTTGAGTTTTGAACCCTTTTTCACCAATATTCAGTATCCTTGTGGACCCTTCTATGATGTCAAATGATATAGTGAATTTCACCCCTACAATTGTGACTTGATCCTTCTTAAGATGTGTGGCAAACAAACTAATCAACCTAGCATGACATTTGACTTTTTTCAACTTTCTCACAAAACACAAGACACCCTACATGCTGAAAGCATTGCTTGGAGAGTGGTGAGGACATAAAATACTATGTATTGAGGGGTTCTTACTTTTCCATTTCCCCACCCTTGTTGTAAGGCCTCCTTTCATTCTCCATAGTAAACTTGTGAGTGCAAACCCTAGAGGGAAAGACAGGGGAAGGGAATGAGGGAATAGGGTGAACGGGTTAGGGAGTAAGAATAGGTATAGGACAAATTTATGAGATGGGGAGGGATGTTAGGGGACTTAGGGAAGTGAAGGGAAGTGAAAAGAGTAATGTAATAAAGCTTGGTAATTTATACATAGTCCAAGCTACAAAGGCTGCCAAAAACATAACATAGGGCTAGGTTTTAGATATAGAAGACTTTAGGAATGAGAGTGAGGGGGTTTGAGGGTTTTAGGGAGTGCTTTTTAGTGTGAGGGAGGATAAAATGTATAGGAATAGGGTTTGTAGGCTTGCAAGCATGAAAAGGAGGGTTTCCCATAGAAAACACAATGAGATAGCTTGAGACCAATTATTTAGAATGTCTTTGGCCATAAAAATGATGAGGAAGTGGTTGGTGATGAATGAGATATCTTTAGCAATGAAATGAGTGAGGAAATGAGTTATGATGGTATTTTATAGCTTGTAGAAGTCAATTTGTTTTCATAGTAGTGGGGTGGCCCACACTATATATTTTTCACTTTTGCTTTGGAAACTATGTAGCTGAGGAACATTCAATGCAGTTTTTAGAACATAACTTATTACATCAGTTTGAAATAAATTACACTTAGAAACATAACCTTTTGAGAAAACCCTACCACTAATCCTTCATTTCCTGGTTTATTGAATGAAATGACAATTTTGATTACTCTAACCCTAATGACCTAATGGATACACTGAGCGGAATGAAGACCATGGTGACTTGACTGAGATGATGATAATGATTTGTTCGATGATGGCACATCCAATTGAGTGATGGCAGTGACCAGAACATGAAAATATTGAAGGAGTAGAAGTAGACCTAGACACACTAGCCAATGACTAAATTTTATTCTGAAAACCTAGTGACATGATAAAATTTGACTTGAGACCCTTAACAAAACTTGGTAAAAGCATATTTTATCACTGGTGACAGGCTGAATTGACTGACACTAACACAACCTTTACTAACCTGTCCATAATGACCATGATCGAATCATGTTTCTTTAGTATCTTCGGAAACCTTGTGATGAAATCCATGGAAATGACCTCCCATTTCCATTCTGGAATCCTAATCATCTGTAGTAGTCCACCTGGATGTTTACATTCTGGTTTCACTCATTGAAAATCAAAGCATCTAGCCACAAAATCTATTACATCCCTCTTCAAATTTGACTAATAATAATATCTCTTCACTGCAGACATGTGTGTTTTGATAACCTGGGTGACCTGAATATGGTTTCACATGAAACTCCTTCAAGAACCTTCTTGAGCTCACTGTTATCCAATACATATATCCTGTCTTGGAACCTAACCAATCCATCTGTTGTAAGACGATAATCCATGCCTTGTGCACCTGCACCTATAACTGTACTTGTACTGCCACCTGTACTGTCACACGGAATGAGTTATATTTGCGGACAAATCCAACCTTCCTAGGAGTCTAAGACTCTCTAATGACAAACAAACCAAACAAGAGCTATCCTTCTCTAGATACACACCATTCTATGAGAATTCAAATGTTTTCGATCTTACCTTAGGTCCCACGCTTGTTGTAGCAGTCCAGCCTTGCTGATCCAGATGAGCTCCTCCTTCACTTTCAGACCTGCATACACTAACAAAGCAAACGATTACGTAGCATCTGAATATTCATCATAAAATAAAGCATATCTATCATATTGACCAAGGAATACATGAAATAATTCATTAACAAATCATTGAGAAGAATGGACTTATTTGTATTAAATAATCAAAGGAACAATTACAACCTGAGCCTTGGTGTTGTGCAAGCTCCTCCCAGGGTCC
>APFE031188385.1:0-12016 GCA_000404065.3 Pinus taeda
TTCATTCTTCTGTTGAAAATGATTCATGTTGTCCATGCCCTTTTCACCTTCTTAATCAATCTCTCCATTTCTTTGTTATGTTCCATAGTTTCATTTCGTATTCATTTTTGGTGAAATTTTTCGAGTGAGATTAGGTAGAATTCAATTCTGTTGCTCTACCTGTGGGAAAATTTCATGTACAGTGTTCATTCTTCTATTGAAAAGGATTCATGTTGTCCATGCCCTTTTCACCTTATTAATCAGTCTCTCCATTCCGCCATATCTTAAAATTAAAATTGCTATGCTTTCCGCCTACCTTGCCTCACGAAATAATCTGTGCCTTTATGTTAAGTTCTCTATTCATTGAGGTCCAGTGGTCCCATAACATCCCAGAAATACAGTCATTCATAAAAATCACTCCTTAGTTTCATTTCCACTTACTAGCCTAAGATAAATAGTTTGTTTGAAAGTCATCTCAGTCCTTTTCGTTCATCAACTCACTGAGTGTGACTCGGAGAGAGCCCTCTCCTGTTCTGGTAGGGCTAGCTACCAGACTGAGCGTGGTTTGTGGTTACCTTTAATTTTGCCTTCCTTCAGCCTGAGGCAGATTTAGGTGCTAACACATACCATCAGAGTGAGGTTGTAGCACTAGAATTTTGGGTAAGAGAAGATCATCATACATTTATTGTACGTTTAGCATGTAGGTATGTTAGATGGATTGTTATATGCACGAGGGTTATATACATGTTTGTCATTTTATTGTTGTTATGGTTACATTCATGGTGGATGCTAGTGAATCAGTGTGGCCATATAGTCATGAATGATAGTAAATTATTGTTATATGCATTATTGTTGTTGTTTTATGTTAGTTAAATTGATGATTATGTTATATGTTAACTTGTTGATTGTTGTATGATAGTTAACTCGATGATTATGTTATATGTTGTTGATGAGTATGTTATATGTTAACTTCTTGTTGTCATATGCTAGTAACTTGATGATTAGGGTTATTACATTAAGATCTTGATGTTATATGTATCATAATAATTTGTATAGGTTTATGCAAATGGTGAGGGTTATGACATTCAAGTATGAGTTAATACGTTGTGATATTACGTCATACTAATCTAGATCGACTATGTAGATGTGATTATCGTGTATGAATGATAATTTTTTATGAGTTTATGATGTAAACATGTTAGCTAGTTACTATTATGGATATCATGACCTTATTTATGTTTGAGTTGATATGTTGTGAATTTATATGATGCTAATCTAGCTTGATTGTGCAGACAAGATAGCCTCCCCTGAGATATATTAAGGTACGAGGTTTCTTATGTCATCTACTTTGTCCTTGAATTTTTAATTATGTTGTCTATTTGGTGTTTGAGTGTTGGTGTCTATTATGCCATCTATATGTTGTGAATGTTTGATTAATCGCATGATATAAGTATGTGTCTATAATATTTCATCAAGAAGTGATATTGATTTATGGTGGTTTTGCTCACACACATGTGTTGAGATAGTTGATATGTACTTCAGTGTAAGTAGGTGATAGTTGTAGCATTATATTTAATGACTATGAGTTGACTATGGAGTATGAAATGATTCTTAGTCTTGGTAAAGGTTTATTTCAAATTAGTAGATACGTTGCCTTGATCCTTGGAACATGTGGTCGACATGTGTGAGAAATTGCAGCGAAACATGCTTGGCACAACAAGGTAAGGTAATTGGTGTAATGTTATGTTCATTTATAAACTAACAATTATGTGTTTATGGCAGTATTATGCATGGGATTGCATGGAAAAAGAGATTTCCATGAAACATTAAAGAAGGCTTGGGTTGAGCTTTCTCTTGGAAGTGTTAGAAACCCGTGGGGATGGAGTCATGGTGTATATTTCCAATCTTGTGCTTTTGGCCTTTTGTGATTTGTTGAGCTTGATTTATGGTTTGTTTATGTCTAGTATATGTCCATACCACTTTGTTTGTTATGTTTTATTGTTATTGGCTTTAACAGTTTTCTTCTTGTTTATTTATTGTTTGTTTCTTATTTTTTCCTTTTATGTTTGAGGGTCTTGGGAATTGGTTGGGAAAGAGGAATGTTAATGGAGCTTGAGAAGAGATGAATGAAACCTAACATTTGATATAAGGCCAAGATGAATCTCAGTGCATGTATAAGGGAAGTTGAAGGCAATAGTATGATAACCAGTTGGATTGGTTGGGTCCATTGTTGTATATGGACGATGGAAGGACAGTCATGAGAAAAGTAACTAGGAAGGGTAATGTAAAGGGGTTTGAGGTTTCACATGCCTTGGCTATGTTTGAAATTGTTGTTCTTAATATTGTGCATGCTGTGCATGAATAAACGAAGTTCTCTTAACCTTGGCCTTATGATATCTAGTAATTATGTTGTGATCATGATTGCATGCTGCTAATGTTTATATGCATATATGTGTGTATGTAGTTGTCTGACAAGGTCATTAGGGATCATGATTTTTTCTATGCTAATGATTATATATATGTATTTATCTATGTATTTATGTCACTGTCTGATAGGATTTTCATGGATCGTTCTTGTGGAGGAATGATTACTTATGTAGGTAAATGACATGAAGAGGTTCGTCGTTTATGAGGAATCAAGTGGGAAGAGTAGGCATGACAAATATATGAGGTTAGTATCATGTGGATATGAATTGATATTTTATGCTTGTGTTATGCCTATGTTTATGTTATGACGGGTAACGCTGAAGGATACATCGGTGGAATGAAAACAATGTGCTTTGCAGAATGTTGGGATAATTATTGATGATGGAGATACACTGGAAGCAAGGTTTCTTTGTAGAGGCAGTATGGTTTTGGATGTGCAGTGCTATTGTTATGTATGTGTTGTGCATGTTGTATATTCAATGATTGTACCTATGGTGTTGAGTTCCTGTTCTATATATGGTGTTGTGTGCATATTGCATATGCAATGTTGGGTAAAGATGATTCTATGTACATGTTGGATATGCGGTGATGTGTACATACTGTACTGTGCACATGATAGATATGCAATGTTGTGTGCATATGGTGTTATGTATATGTTGCATATACAATGATATGTACATATGGAGTTGTGTGCATGTTGTACATGTTCTACTTCATTTCATGTTGTGTGCAGGTGGTGTTGTGCACATGTCGTCCATGTGGTGTCATGTACATGGCGTGCCATGTACATGTCGTGCATGTGGTGTTGTGTACATGTGGTATTGTGTACATACTGTACCGACATTGTGATGTACATGTGGCGCTGTGTATACATTGTGTAGGTGGTTCCATGTACATGTGATATTGTGTATAGGTTGTGAAGGTGGTGTTGTGTATAGGTGGTACTGTGTACATGTTGTACATGTGGTACTAGTGTAGATGTGGTATTATGTTCATGTCGTACATGTTGTGGTGTTTACATGCACTACTACATATCTGAATTATCTAGTCCTGGTATCATGACATGTGTATTTGTTCTGTTATAATTTGTGTACGTATATTTATTGTGTTCTACATCATGTTTAGGCATATATATTGTGTTTTGGTGTACATCAAATGTAGGAGTATGTATAGTATTTTTTTTCTACATTGAATGTCGGTGTATGTGTTGTATGTCAGGTGTAGGTGCATGTATTGCATAATGTTTATGTCATGTGTTGTTATATGTGTGTGATTTACACTATGTGTATGTGTACATGGTTTTAGAGAAGGAACTGGGTGTTTGTGGGGTATGCCAATTGATCCATAGTGCATATAGAATAAGGAAAAAGGTAGAAGCTAAGGATTGATTAAAGCATAAGTATTATTTTTTATTTCATTTTTATTATGCATGGGATTTATGATTCTATTCTATCATGATTACACGTGATCTACAATTCTAGTTTATGATGGTTACATGTGATTTATGATTTTGATCTGTGATGGTTGTGTTTTGAGCTAACCTGATGTGATATGTTTATACATGAGTATTTCTTCAAATATTCTAGTTTGACTTGTTGTGACAAGAAGCAAACAAAATTGCAAGTGTACCTTATTGACAGCCACCAATGAGGTATGATTTGAAGTTATTCAATTTATTTTGAATCTAATGGAAGTGATGTGCTTGGTATAGGAAAGCATGAGAAATGTCTAGGTTTGGTGGTTGAAGCCCTCTACAAGAATTAGCATCAGTAGTGAAAGAAATTGGAACAGGTAGCAGTATGCTAATAAAGCACTTTGGGAGGAAGGCCATTGTGAGACACAAGTACCAACTAGTGTCCATTTATTTCCATGAGCATGTTATGACCAGTATGATGGTTTTGAGGTAGGTATATGCCTTGGTTGTTTGACCTTCCAATTCCAGGAAACCTTGCCAAGGGATGGATCGCCAGAGATAGGGGATGCTGAGGAACTTGGACGGTGATTCACTACACAGAAGGGGTGACTAGATTACCCGAGGGATTGTGTAGCAGAGAAGGGAAGGTCAGGGATTGATTTTTTTGTCATTAGCATTTCCATATTGAATCAAATGCACATTGGGTGTGTGCCATAGAACCATGAGTCGGTAACTATTCACTAAGAGGACAAGAGGCACTAGATTGTAGCATTGGACATTGGATGCAACTTTGAATTTGAAAGTGGATTCTAGACTTCCTCGACAGGAGGTGAATCTTGGTATCACATTTGAGGGTGGAGGTGTGAGCCTAGGGATTCTCTTTTTGTGGATGTAGGCATCGTATCCTTTTATTTGTTGGTTGATAAAATGTGCGTATGTATATATGTGTGTATTACTGTAAATATTGCATCAAGATGGATTTATAAAGTTGCATAGACAATATGATTATTTGTTGGGTGAAGAAAATGTGTATGTGTGTATATGTGGTTATTATTGTAAATTTCTTAATGAGTTGTGTTATAAAGCTCCAGTAAACGATCTGATTGTCATGTTTCAGCAATGGTCACTGTAAATACTATAACAAGTTGTGTTATAAAGCTCCATGGGAAGTATTCTTTTTTTTTCAACAGTCTTGTTGGTTATATGATCCGAATTGGATCCATAAAGAATGATTAAAAGAGCCATGGTTGTACCAAGTCCGGACAAACTTCAAAGAATTTAAAACAACGATCATAAAAACCTCTAAACTAGTGGCAATGGTAGCTAGTGTGGAATGATGAGGACCTCGGTCAACGTGCACTGACCGAGGCCCATGGAGACTGCGCGGTAGGCGAAATTAGCCCGTGGGAGGCCTGGATCAAGAAACAGAGCATCACTGGGCGAAAAATCTCAAAATGGAGAAGCCCCAACCACTCGGTCAAGTGGGAGCTAGAAGACCATGGGACAAAAGGCTAAGCACTAAAGGCGGGACCCACTCCAAAACCAACGGTATTGATCGGGGGCATCCATGGGTGGTAAGTAGTTTTGATGGAAAAGGAGTAATTCCACTCAGCTCCCGACGCGTGGCAAGCAGAGGAGAGAGAAAAATTTCATTGATCACGTGCTAATGGTCGAGCTAGTCAACTGCATGGGACGAGCGAATGAAATCACATCTGGGGGGCTCCAGATCTAATGGTTGGGATTACGCCTGATGGAGAAGACGGATTTAACAAGGGAATAAGCCATGATATAAAATAATTTGAGGTCTGCTTCGACCGCCAAGGTGGCGAAAGACTCATTCCACGATGTAACTGAAGAATTGAACCGATGAAAGGCTGGCACAGTTTGTAGGAGGACAAGTGGCCACTCCCTGTGAGCCTGATGATGACGCCAAGAACAGGGAACTCCAAGCGCAGCTACGAGCAGGCGAATTGACAGAGGTGGAAGAGGAAATGAACTTTTGCGAGCTCAAATGGTTTAAAGCCATGAATGGAGAACAGAAAGGACAGAGGAGTCGGGAACCCGAAGAGGAAAACTAAAGACAGGAGACAGAGAAGAGAAGAACCAGTGAAGCAAAAAAAGCAGAAAGAAGATAGAAGGGCCGAGCTGACCATAGGAAGCATCGAGCACCAGAGAGCTTGACAGATTCAAGCCATCCCTAAGAGGATCTATTAGACCAGAGAGGTCAAAGAGATGGCAAGAAAAGAGTCTGTGTACTCTAAGTGGTTTTGGGGAATCCAAGAAACCACTCGGCCAAGCCAATCTATTTCAGGAGACTCATATTGAGCTCCTTCATTGTAATTCTCTGCTTCAAGACACAATAAAAGAATGCCACCACTGAGAGCTGGACTAGAGATGCAACCTTGGAGGATAGGGTGAAATCCTTAATAATTTCTTATGTTCTTGTATTTTCTTACTGTATTTTCTCTATTGTTTTCCATTTCAAGTGTCTATGTATTTGCAATCCGATCGATCTATTGCTTAAATAACATAGACACACACCAACATATGAGTCTATAATACCTTCATTTAATAATATTTAACTGAGGTCACTCATGGGGTGATTATCAGATCAATTGGTATCAAAGCTTTAGGTTGTAAGGTTAGACAAGCTTGTGTTGGTTTAGCTGTTGAATGCTCACTAGATCAAAGCTCAAATTAAGAGAAGGAGAGTTGGTCGAAACTAATCCTGAAATTGGGAGAGTCTATCCTTGGAAGACAATGTTAGAGGAAGGTTCTATGGGGCCAAATCCTCAATTCATAGAGAGTTTCCTAGCTATAAAGTCTATGGCAGGAGAAATGTATAGGGACTTTAGAAAGCATAAGGATGAAGATTCATCAGGTTCTAAACAAGATAAAGAAGAAGATGAGTCTCATTCCCATGACCACTCAAAAGGAAAGGGGAAAGAGGAAATCTTTCTCACACCTCCTAATAGCCCTATGCATAATAAGAAAGCATTTGTGATTAAGCTAGATGTTAAATTTGATTTTCCTATATATGATGGAGAGCTAAATGCTGAAAATTTGGACAATTGGATTAGATAAATTGATGTGTATTGCAGAGTGAAAAACATCGACTCAGACAAGAGAAAAATTTAGCTGGAAATCCTACGCCTAGGAGGCACTGCCTTGGTTTGGTGGGAAGGTAGAACCCAAGCTAACATGAAAAGACATGGTAAGACTATCTCTATCTGGAGTGACTTTGTTTCTACAATCAAGAAGCAGTTCTATCCATTGGCCTACATGCAACAAGCCAAGATGAGTTGGCAAACTCTTCAGCAGTTGAAAGGGAAAAGTGTGCAAGGGTACACTCAAGAATTTAGAAAGAGAGCATTGATTCTAGGGATCTCATTAGACTCACCAGAGACTCTTTTGAAGTACATTGGTGGTCTACAAAACTACATGAGGCATACCATCCTCATGTTTAATCACACTAGTATAGATGAGGTATCAGTACAAGCTAGTCATCTAGAAGCTAGAGGAAAGAATGGAAATCCAGAAGTTGGGGGACCATCCCAACCCATCGCAAGCAAGAGCAAGGAGAAAAGAAAGCAGAAGAGGAAAGCAAGGAAGGCTAACACTACACAGAAAGACAAAGCTTCATGCACTCACTGTAAAAAGGAGGGGCATGATAATGAGCACTATTGGATTCTGCATCCAGAGTTGAGACCTAAGAAGTCCAAGGGCAAGAAGAAGAAGACTGTTGCAGCTATTCAGAAAGATTTGGGGCCAGACTCGGGAGATGAAACAATCATTGCAGCCATAGATATACAAGCTAAGAATTCTAAAGCACCTACTAGTAATTCTTCTTAAACTATTATTGATGAAGAACATGAGAGAAAAAGACGTGAGATTTTTCATATTTGAGTTATTTCCAAACATCAAAAGATTGATACTTTGTTTGATAGTGGCTCGCAAGTAAATTTGATTTCTGAAGCAATCATAAAGAAATTGGGATTAGCAACTACACCTCACAATTCCTTTGGATATATGTGGAATTGTTTTAGGAAGTCCTTACTTGTATGATAGAAAGGCTATTTTCTATAGAGCTGAGAACAAGTATCTACTTGTTAAATATGGAATCAAATACTTTGTGAGAGCTCACAAGTTCAAGAATAATTATACTCTCATAAATTTTGGGCAGATGAAAAGAATGATAAATTATGATAAATTCATGCAAACAATTCTTACTAGTGGTTGTAAAGGAAAATAAACCTGATAAAACCAATGTATTTGAGGGCTGTAATGCTTAGCAACAAGCTGATATAGAAAACATTGTTTTAGAGTATGATGTTCTGTTTTAGGAACCTAAAGGTCTGCCACCCAAAAAGGAAATAGTACATGATATTATTTTTCAACAAGATGTTCCATTGCCTAACATTGGAATGTACAGGTTGTCTGCTTTAGAGAATGTTGAAATCAGGAAGCAGGTGCAGGAGTTGCTCGACAAGGGGTTCATCAAGCCTAGCACATCACCATGTGGGTCACCAATCATTTTGGTGAGAAAGAAAGATGGCTCATGGAGAATGTGCATTGACTACCGAGCACTGAATAAGATAACAATCAAGAATCGTTATCCCCTTCCTCGCATAGATGATCTACTAGATCAATTAAAGGAAGCTGTTTATTTCACCAAGTTAGATTTGCGTAGTGGGTACCATCAGGTCAGAGTTGCAGAGCAAGATGCATGGAAGACTGCTTTCAAAACAAAGTAGGGATTGTATGAATGGCTGGTTATGCCTTTTCGCTTGATCAATGCCTCTGCTACTTTCATGATATTAATGAATGATGTACTCATGCCTTTTCTTGATGCTTTTGTTATTGTGTATCTGGATGACATTCTAGTTTTTAGTAAAACGTGGGAAGAACACTTAAAGCGTGTTAAGCAGACATCAGATGTTTTGAAAAGAGAAAAAGTGCATGTTAAACTCTCAAAATGTGAATTTGGCAAGACATCTCTAAATTATTTGGGTCATATAGTAGGGGGTGGTGAATTGAAATAGATCCCTCTAAAGTGGTAGTCATTGTAAACTAGCCTAAACACAAGTTTGCTATAGAAGTAAGAAGCTTCTTAGGAGCAACACAATATTGGAGGAAGTTCATTTCTAACTTTTCCTCAATTGCAGCTCCCTTACATGCTTTGACAGGATTGAAAAAGGTGTTTCAGTGGGGAGGAAAACATCAGAAAGCCTTCGACAACTTGAAAGAAAAGATTAGCACAACACCTGTACTAGCACTGTCTGATCTACAAATACCATTTGAGATCCAAATAGATGTGTTGTGTCCCTATAATACTAGTGATTACCCCATTACTATTGTAGTTGTACGCCTTATTAATATTGTTGTGCCCCTATTGTCTCCATATTGTTATTACTGTGCCCCATAGAATCCCTCTATTGTTATTTTTGTGGCTTTATATTATTATGTTAGGCGGCTAGGTTAATATTGTGACTCCTTAGACTCCTCATATATAGAAAGGAGGTTTTGTCATTTGAATCATCCAAGAATGTTCATTTATGTAATGTAAAGGAGGTTTCCTCCTCGAAGAGGCTGAATTCTAAGGCATTGATCTATCTTTTCTATCTTTTCTTGAGTTGGTTTCATAACATTTGGTATCAGAGCTTTGGATTCTAGGGTTTTGCTGCTCCAAACAGGTCATCGTGGAATTTTCACTATATCTTTTTTTCTGTGATGTTTCAGAAGCTAAGAAAAAAACCCATTTGAGACGACATCGCGCTAAATATCAGGTCCAAATTTGTAGAGTGTTTCATGCTATATTGGCGGAGATATGATCTGAGGAATTTGGTCCTTTTGTAGAATCCTAAATTACATTCAAAACAGGTGACCTGGGGAAATCATCATAACTTTCTCTCTGAGCATCAGATTGAAATTTCGTAAGAAGGTACAAAAAGATGATGGACTATAGTTTTTTGTATATAGTTTTCAGAGCTAAAGGTAAAAACAGGGACACGTGGCATGTCATACAAGTTCGCTCTACTAAATTAGTCTATAATTAGGTCACTGTGGGAGATTTGGCATAACTCTTTATTGGAGAATCCAATTGGGGTCAGACTAGTGGCATTAGAAAGAGGACATAGCGGATTACCACAAGTCACAATTTCAAAATTTGATGATCCTAAATTACAGAGATACATCAAAGGAAATATCGAGCTCCTAAAAAATGAAAAAAGGTGTGTATATTTTTTTAAATGTTTGCTTAAGCTTGGTTTGAAAAATTATTTTGAAGGAATTCAAAGGGAATAGTAAAGCATTATTATCGGTAATTGATGCCCCGAGGAAAGAAAATGGAGACACCTAGTAGGCGACCTGAAAGCTCTAGCATGACTCATGAAGAAGAGGAAGAAATGCAACATGATATATCAAAATTATGAGACCAAGTGCAACAAGTGTCACTTGCACAAAAAGGAACAAAATCTAAGATGGATGGTTTAAAGAAAGATGTAGAAGCTAAGGCAGATGGTTTAAAGAAAGGCATAGAAGCTAAGATGGATTGTTTAAAGAAAGGTGTAGAAGCTAAGATGAATGACGTGGAATCTAAGATGGACGATTTGAAGATAGATTTGAAGACAAAAATGGAAGAATTGAAGATAAATATGAATAAGTTGCTACAAGAAAGGGTCACTAATGGTGAAAGGGTAGTAAAGGAAACTCATGATGAGAACAAAAGAAATGTTAATCAAGATTCCATAGACTCTAATGTTGGATCAAAGACCCACCATATTCCAAAAATTGATATGAGGAAGTTTGATGGCAAGGATCCCGCAACATGGATATTACAGATGGAGCAATTTTTCGATCTCAATAATGTCAAAAACACAAAAAGGTACATGTTGCAACTTTATATTTGGAACCAAATCAGTTTGTATGGTATCAACGGCTTTGCTCTCGTAAACAATTTATCACTTGGGAAATTTTTACGGAAGAATTGATAGCACATTATGAGGATACAAAAAGTAACACTCTTTTTAGCCAATTGATAAGTCTCAAACAAAAGGGTTCAATAATGGAGCACATTGAGGAGTTCCAAAAATTGAACATAAGGGTAAAAGATATTCTAGAGGAGCATAGGATTGATGTGTTCATAGGGTCTTTAAAGGATAACATCCAACATGATGTTCGCCTTTGGGAACCTGATTCATTAGAGAGGGAATTCAAGTTAGCAAGAAAAATGGAAAGCAAAATTATGGAAACCAGGAAGCATACCACTCACATCTATAAAGACAGAAGTGTTGTTGCCCCTAGTCTTCCACAACCTATAAGGTTGACACCACAACAATTGGAATAAAAAAGAGCAAAAGGGCTTTGTTACAGTTGTGATAGCAAATACACTAAAGGTCATAAGTGTGCTGAGAAGAAATTATTCTACATAGATTGTGAAGAGGAAGAAGAAAAGGAGCAAGAAAGGTCAAAAGAAGAGGATATACTCCAGGAACAAAGCTTAGATGAAGAACAAATGAATCCGACCATATCTTGTAATGCATTGGCAGGAATTACCACTCCTCAAACCATCAAGATAGAAGGACAAATCAAGAAGAAAAAGGTAATAGTGTTGATTGATTCAGGAAGTACCCACAATTTATTCATTGTAAGGTAGCAAAAGAATTGAATTGCTTCCTATATCCATCACCAGAGTGTCAAGTGATGATTGCAAATGGAGAACAATAAATTGCTCTGGAAAATGTCATAATGTCAAGCTATCCATGGGAGAATATGTATTGACTAGCCCAATGTTTTCCATTCCAATGGGAGGTGCTGATGTTGTACTAGGAGTCCAATGGCTACAATCCTTGGGTACAATAGCTTTTAATTTTCAAGAACTTTTCATCAGATTTTCTACGGAAGGAAAGGAAGTTGAACTAAGGGGTATTGCATGGAAACCAGGAAAGATAATTAGCTCTAATGGTATGACAAAGCTTCTAAAAAAGGAGCAAAGAGGTGTAATTGCACAATTATGTTCGCTAGATGTTTCCACATCGGAATCATCTATTTATCCAGATCTCAAAAAATTCCTGGACAATCATTCCAAGGTATTTGAGACTCCCAAAGGTCTCCCACCTATGCGTGATCATGATCATACTATTCATCTGATTCCAGGAAGTGTTCCTCCAAACATCAGGCCGTACAGATATTCCTATG
>APFE031188392.1:0-16458 GCA_000404065.3 Pinus taeda
TGTGAAACTTCCCTGTTCCACCATGGTTTAATAAAGTTGTTGGTGTTAGATAGTTTGCAAAAAATTGGTAGGGATTGGGACTCTTTTATTTTTATGTCCGGTTTCCAAAGCAAAATAGGTCTCACTCCATTGCCAGATAGGGAAAAAGAAAGAAGAATTGAAGAACCTACATTGGCTGAGCTCAAGAAGGAGGTAAAGACTGAAAAAAGCCCAAAACTAAGCCAAGGAAATCAGAGAAGCCTGTGGTCATAAAAGAGATACCTAAACCATCAGCAAAAGAGACACCCAAGTCTTCAAAGGAAAAAATAAAACACCAGAAAGATGCATTAGGGCCAAGTGGAATTGCACAAGTAACAAGAATCAGAACCAGAAGTCAGCTAAGCAGAGAAAAAGGAAAATCAATAGCAGAGGAAGAAAGCCCTATGTCAAAGGCTAGTCTAAAGGATTTGCTAGAGGCAATTGATTTCGAACAAGCCACATCAGTGCAGGTTGAGTCAATGCCTATTGACCTAACCCATTCATCACCTGATAGCACCAAAAAATCAAAAGCCTCAAAAAGGCTAAGGTTTGAAGAGTCTGGTAAGGAATTTATGGTCAAACCCCGAAGGCCAATCACCAGGAGACAAATCCAAGCAGCGGAGCAAGTCCACAAAGATGAGGTAGCTGTCAAGATAACTGCAACAAAGGAAAATTAGACAACTGCCTAAAGCAGAAAAGGCAGAGGAAATCAAAAGAACAATATATACCAGAGGACAGGCCAAAGAAACGGGAAAGCAGATAGCTCAAGCAGAAAAAGAAAAGGAAGTCAAAAAGAAGGATATGAAGAAAAAGGTTCCCATTGTCAAGGAAACTAAAACCTCATCTTCAAAAGAGAAATGGGAGGCAGCTGATGAAGAAATGGCTAATTTAGAGAAAACCGTATCAAAAATTGCAGCCATGGAAAATGAACTTGCAAAACTAAAAGCTCAGTTAGGCAAGTTAGCTGCTAAATAAAATTGAAAATTTTTAAGGTCAGATATTGCTCCAAGTTTTTGTTTATTTTTCTTAAGTTCATTGGTTTTTGAGGCATATGACAAATTAGGAATTTTGGAGCCAAGAGCGAAGCTGTAACAGTCACAAAGTAATTGGAAAATTCATTGAAGACTGTAATTTTGGAAAAAACAGCAGTTTCGTAGCACGCTACAAAACTGCTGTAGGTGACTGTTTTTAAAGAAAAAATGAAATTGATGCTGAGGTCAGCAAATTTTGTAAGAGAATGCTTCGAGGATAGGAAGGAGATCATAAAAGGCTGCCAAAACATTCAAAGAATGACAGATGTAAGTTTTGTAGCAAAAAGGTGAAACATTTTGGTTTTTGCTAAAGTTTTCATAAAGTTACTTTATGACCGAAATATTAGGGTTCTGGTAGGGTTACAAGAATTTTGGGTTGAACACCTGTCCAGTTCACAAAGCATCCAGATTATTAGCCATATGGTGTTATGTATGGTCATCAAAGATATTAAACAGCTTCAAGCACGTTCTTTTGAAAGTAAACATGGATAAAAGACAGGAACCGTGAAAACAGAGTATATATCTTCACCAAATGTTGAGTCATCAGCACAGTTGGAATCCAAGGCAACCCGTTCAACGAATACCTCTCAAATATATTTCAGCCACTACAGAAATAGCACAAGTGTCAAAGATCAAGAGAGAATCATGCACACGAGGAGATAGAATTAGAGTTTGAATAGGAATAGGACTCTATGTATTGAAAGCACAATACCTTTGTATTTAATAAGTTAGTTTAAATATAGATAAGGTAATTAATGATAGGTTTTCGAGCTCCCCTCATGCTGGAGGAGGAGACTCAAGGTAGTTTAGCTTTGTTTTCCTATATATAGGAAAAACTCTGATGTAAAAAGGGTTGGAGATTTTTATCAAAAGACAGAGTTTTCATATTGGCTTATGTAAAGTGTTTTGACAGTAATAGAAAGTACACTGTTTCTTCCCAAGATTCATCTTGTGTTTCAAATGTTCAGAATATATGTGGTTTGGGTTTATTCATCTTGTTTTACAGTTCACTAAACATGCAATCACTCTGAATTCACATAATGCTCAGACTTCCTGTGTATGTTTTGTTGAGTTGAGGTCCTTCTTGGTAAATGTTTTGAACAGTGAGACATTATATGCCTTGGTTTCCATGATTGAGTAGCTACTTGTTTACTGTAGGAATGTATGACTCCATGAGCCCAATGGGAGAAACCTTATTTTTGTTGTTCCAACCAACATGAATTTCATATACCAATTAAAGAGTTAGCCATCTTTCTTGTCCTTTAAAGCATATCAAAAATCTGTGAGAGAGCCCTCTCTGACTAAGGAGGCTAAACCTTAGTCTAAAGCATGGTCTGAAACAGTTTCATGAGATCTTATTAAGTAGCAGCCCTTAGTACAAAATTTGTGATAACAGATTGAATGGGATTTCAAGTTCGAAAATCATGCTCGATAGTGTATTTTGCTATAAATCTCTATGTAATGGAATTTTATCTATTTTCGACTTATTTCTTGGAAAACGGCCCCGATCCCTTGTAACAACTCCTAATCATCATTGCACGCTACAAGCGGGCGTTTTTGGCAAATGATGAGGCGTTTGAAAGCCACAGAGCCGCAAAGCCAGATGGCCAGTCGAAAAGACAATGCAGGGAAGCCATAGAGCCGCAGGGGAATGATTGAACGCAGGGAAATAGCTAGGGAAGCCGAAAAGCCAGGAAAATGCCTCAAAGGAGCCCAGAGAGCTCAATTAAGAGCAAGGAGGTGAGCAAAAGCAAAAGGAGAGAGCAGGTGAGCAAAAAGCTACTACGAAAAGCAGCTGAGGGAGCCTTTGGGTCACTTGAAGTTCAAATGAAAAGCTAGAGAGCTAAAGGTTGCAGAAAGCCAAAGAAGCCAGAGCCAAGAGCCAGAGCCAAGAGCCAGAGCTTGAGCCAGAGCCAAGAGCCAGAGCCAGCGCTGAGAGCTTCAAGAGCCAAGGATAAAAGTGTGTCTAAACCCATTGTTTCTATGTAAAACAATGGAGTTGAGCCAAGAGCTTGTAAAAAGGACTTTGCCATAATTCTAGAGAGCCTAGTTGAGTTGACTAGAGCTCAAGGAGATGTAGCCCAAGAGTTTTGGGGTGAACTCCATATTAAGTTGTTGTCTTATGTGTTTGTCATTTGCTACATTGTTTGCACTATTACATGTATTTACATATCAGAACAAACAACAAATTTTAAAGCACATAAACAGTTAAAATAACCATAAGCATACACCTTATTTTCAAGCACATATTTAATTCTGTATTGGTTAATCATAAGGACTTGAGAATATATAAGCTTTGGAAGTGTGAGAGGTTCATGTAAGTTAGACAAGAAGCCTAAGTGCCCCATTTTCAGATCAGGTGGTATCAGAGCTTGAGATGGATTAACCTCACCTTCAAAGAAGGTCATATCAGAATGCTTGATTGACAGAGCAAAGATTGCTTGTTTGAAAGCTGTTTAAACAATTAGAGGTTGATTGTATGTTTGTTTGCAGACTGACTATTGTTTAAGTTTGCAGAGGTGAAGGGAAATGTATTGATAGCTTAGTCCAGGAAGGACAAGAAGAAATAAGAAGTCATTGGCATAATGACAACTTCTACAAGTGAGTCCTCGAATTCTTCTTTCTTCATCACAAGACTCCTCGATGAAGACATGAAGCAAGATTTGTCCACCATCATGGATATGGTGAGAGAAATGTATGAGGATGGAAGGAAGAGTAGCATACTTAGATAGTAGTTGAATTCCATGAAGGAAGAGAAGCAAATGCTTTTTGACAAATTGCAGGAAATGGAAAGGCAACTTCATATTGCAAATATGAACCTGAGAAGGATGCATGAGTTGGAGACACAGGTTTTTGTTGCCCAAGAAGCCTTAATCAAGTATCAACTTGAAGAAGAGGTAAACCATTCCAATTTGTCTTCAAATTCCTCTAAGAATGCTTATATTGGTTCTTTTAAAAAGCATACCAAAGGCATAGGTTCCAGGTTAATGTCGAAGATGTACTATGAAGGAAGAGGCATGGGAAAGCATGCACAAGGTATTGTTGAACCAATAATGGTTGAGGAAAGACCTAAGTATTTCGGTCTTGGCAATGGACAGTCTTATGGAAAATGTTACAAAGCTACCAAGAAGGCCATTGAAACAACTCCAAGAAGGGGTTTCATTGCAGAGTGTGAAGATTGTATTCAGGAGGAATGCAATGGCTTGAAACATCATTTGCAGGATGCAGGTGTTCAGAAGCACACACTTGAACCAGAGAGTTGTGGAGACTCTGACAGCCTTGAAGAGGTTGATGGTGTTCCAAAGGGAGCCACTTCTTAATTTCCTTCACCTCCTCATGAAGGAAACAAAGGTGAAAGAGGCAGGTATAAATCTGGTTCTAAACATTTTCCTTTTGATTGTGCAAAGCATGAAAAAGTTCCACATAGATATGGGAAAAGAATTGCATGTTCCTTTTGTGTTTTGAATAACCATAATGTTTCTAGATGTTGGAAGAGAATGGCCACATACAGGAAACTTTTGAAGGAAAATAAGCAAGAAGCCAAAGGTCCATTGGACAAGGCAAGTCATGTTGACAAGAGGATGCACATGCAGTACACTTACTACCATAAGCAAGGGCATCTTGCCAAAAAGTGTTGGACTCTAAATCTAGCAATGCTTCCACAAACGCTGAAGAAAGTGGAAAGAGAAGATGACAGAAATGGAAAGGAAGATTCCATGGATGATTTGTCTCAGGATGATTCATATGATGATGTTGATGTGTAAACAAAGGTAGTACCTATGAAAGGGATTGATAAGAAACGGTTAGAGTTCTTATCTGATTAAGAGTGCATGTCTATTGATGCATCTACATTATATTTCATTTCAACTTCGAAATTATAGTGTGCTTAAGTGAAAGTTGAAGAATGAAATGCATGCATGAGCATGAGATGCATGAACACAGGGATGTTGATGATTTCCTTGTATTTAAACATGTGTGTGTAATTAAATTATAGGGTTGATTTATTTGACATGCATGTGATGCCATGTTGACTTAGGAAAAGTTAACTTGGTCTCCAAAATAAAGATAATGATGAAGTGTTTCATCTTTTGAAAAAGAGTCCTAATGGTCTTTTTCTACATGCTTGACTTGAAGGGTCATTTGTTTAAAGGCATGTTTTGTGGGCTTGTTATCTAGTCCATCATTTGTATGCAGATGTAAGACATGGAGGTGTTCACAAGATGTGGAATCTGTTTCTTTTGTTGAAGCAGGAGTTTAGGCCATCCAGTTGTTGTTTGTGTTTCTGTTGTCGTTAACAATTGTTGTTGACAACTTTCTAAATAGGTACAAATGAAGCTTTTTGTGGAGCATATGTACTTCACATTTGTTGAGCCACCTTGGATCAATGATCAAGGCAGAGAGGTTCAAACTACCTTCTGTGACCATTTCAATAGAAGTTCTGCATGAAGGCAAGAAAGAAGGCAGTTCTTCCCAGGAGGACCAGCACATCCAAAAAGGGGAGTGGTTAGAGACTTTGGTTCAGAGGCCCTATGCAAGGCCAGTGTGTGGAGGCTGAAAGAAGAGGGTGCTGTTACTCTCATTTACTGTTTAGATTAGTATATCACTCTTTTGGAGACCAAAAGTTCTTTAGTGGGAAGGCGCGATCCAAAATGGATTTTGGATATACTCCTAAGTCTAAGTGTTCCTCACAAAGGAAAATGCAAATCCAAGGAAGTTCTTGGATATAGCCCCATTGTAGAGATCTTTTCCTTCTGAATCTACTGCAACTTGAATGGGCTAAAATGGACTTAGGGTGTAGAAGTTATTGCAGAAAGAAGATGCCCTGTTTCTTTGGAAAAAGAGGCAAAAACCCCTAAAAATGGAAAAAAAACCCTTCTAAAGGGAAATCGCATTGGAAAAAGGAAAAAGATCAAACTTAAGCGGAGACGGAAGAAACTCGGATCCGCTAATTTGATGTATCGGGTCAGAGGCAGATACATATGCAATATCGGGACCCTGGATCTAGCGATTGCGATCAGGTGATACACCGATCGCCGATTATCGGATCGACGATGTACAGAACCCCTGGGCTGTATGCGACGTGATATGCGATATCGATCGCGATGGGAAATCTCAGCCGTCAGATCGCGAAAAGAATGGATGGCCAGGATTAAATCGGAAATCGGCAATTGCTGGACCCGATGGATTTCATAAGTGCAATTCATAAATTTTAAAATCCGGAAATTCAGATTTTCTGTGTATTAGCACTTTTCAGTGTAAAAACCAAAATACAAAGGAAAAGCACCTGAAGTGATAAAAAGGACCCGAAGGGGAATTATAAGCCCGATTGCATAGAATTGAGTTCCATAAAGGCAGATTTCGGGCGGGCCTCAAGCGGTAAACGATTTTAGGTTGGCTCCGCCTGATCCCATCGACTGGTCGACACATGGCTGGCGGAGGAGAGAGGAAAACCACCTTTTCCGGTGGGTAACCTCTGTACTCCTAAGCCACCTGAAATTACATGATGACCGTTGGATCGAAGATCCCAAAGATCAACTGTGGAGATTGCGACAACAACCAAAGGTAGACCCAATACGATATTAGGGTGGATGTGATAATATTTGAAGTCCGATAAAAAGGATTTTGATGGGTTTTCAATGATTTCCTGTGTATTTGGGATTTTTCCCAATATATTTGTGCGATGCGATATAACGCCTAATGGCAGACCTAATAGGGATTTTAGGGGTGATTGAATGGGATTTCAAGTCCGAAAATCGCGCCCGATAGTGTATTTTGCCAAAAATCTCTGTGTAATGGAATTTTCTCTATTTTTGGCTTATTGCCTGGAAAATGGCCTCGATCCATTATAACAGCTCCTAATCATCATTCCATGCTACAAGCGGGCTTTTTGGGAGACAATGAGGTGTTTGAAAGCCACAGAGCCAGATGGCCAGTCGAACAGATAGGGCAGAGAAGCCACAGAGCCGTAGGGGAATGATTGAACGCAGGGAAACGAATAAGGAAGCTGAAAAGCTGGGAAAATGCCTCAAAGGAGCCCAGAGAGATAAGTTGAGAGCAGTGAGGCGAGAAAAAGCAGAAGGAGAGAGCAGGTGAGCAAAAAGATACTTCGTAGAGCAGCTGAGGGAGCCTTTGGGGTGACTTGAAGTTCAAGTGAAAATCCAGAGAGCTGAAGGTTGCAGAAAGCCAAAGAAGCTAGAGCCAAGAGCCAAAGCCAAGAGCCAGAGCCAGAGCCAGTAGCCGACAGCTTCAAGAGCCAGGGATAAAACGATGTCTAAACCCATTGTTTATGTGTAAAACAATGGAGTTGAGCCAAGAGCTTATAAAAAGGACTTTTCCATAATCCCAGAGAGCCTAGTTGAGTTGACTAGAGCTCGAGGAGATGTAGCCCAAGATTTTTGGTTGAACTCCATATTAAGTTGTTGCCTTATGTGTTTGTCATTTATTACACTGTTTGCACTGATACATGTATTTACATATCAACACAAACAACAGATTTTAAAGCACATAAACAGTTAAAATAACCATAAGAATACACCTTATTTTCAAGCACATATTTAATTCTGCATTGGTTAATCATAAGGACTTGGGAATATTTAAGCTTTGGAAGTGGGAGAGGTTCTTGTAAGTTAGACAAGAAGCCTAAGTGCCCCATTTTCAGATAAAAAGGCATCCCCTTGAACCTGAAAATGCTCTTACACCAAATGTATATTTTAACCCTGTACAAAAATTACCTGCAAATGAATTCTTAAAACAAACAATGGCAAGAGCATAAAGCATAAAACAAATATACATAGATATTTTCCCCTGGATCCCAAAACTGGGACTACCAAATTGATTTTTCATTATATTCCTTTTAATGTTACAATATATATATACATGTCGAAGCATCCATAAACCTCAATCCATTAATCCTGGATTAGAATATAACCATAGTTCCCTTGACCAGATCTACAAAATACCTTGGGAAGAAAGCCATCATGCCCAAAACCATGTGCAAAATTCATGCACAAAACCATAGATAGGTACACCCACATAATGTAGGGTCAAAAAAAAAACTTCTCAGGGCATTGTGCCCAACACAACGAAGGGAGGGTTAGTCCCCCCAACTTCATGCTTGAGGCTATTCATGGAAAGAATATAACACCCACCCAAATGCATTATGGTTTCTTAAGCACTCATTATTGCATGGTGTTGCCTATGATGAATTCATGGTTATTGCTGCTATCATCAGTCTTACTCACTACTGGAAAATATATGTTGTTGTCACTATGTCATGGGTTACCAATGATGCATATATGTTGCTTGAGTCGTACTTGGTGAAGTTGTTGATGGTATCTTATTCTAGTTGCTATTAAAATTTGATACACTTAATGAGGAAGATATGTATGCTATTGACATTGGTTGATAATCAATATGTTGTTGATAAATTCTATTCTACTTAATGTCTTGTGATGTTGGAGGTACTCTTTGTTTTCACATATATTGTTGATGCATGTATATGCTACCTATGGTGTTGTGCTTCAAGAGATTGATATTTCTTCTTGAGGGTTGTGTCTCTTCCTATATATCGAGAGAGTGTCTTGACCTTGATGACATGAGGTCAAGGGGACTTGTGCTTCTACTACAGTTGCTTAGTGATGCTTGGAAGAATTGCATATTTGGTCACATGTTAATGATATTGGAGAGATTGATGCTACACTGTCTTACCTACTTGATGATACATTTCTTATTGATGATGAGGATTTTCATGCTGCTATCATTATGCCAATTATGTTGCTATTGTTAAATGATTGTGTTTTGGATTCCTATTTTGAACATGGTGGTTGTTGATGATTACATGGTTTCTCTACAAAGATACTTCATCATTAAAATCCTTGTTTATGAATATGGATGTCATGTATGTATCTTGATATAAAGGCCATGAAAAGACCCATGTTGTAATCATTGTAAAATTCAGTCATGCATGGGCCTTTGGGGTTGTTATCGATGATAAATCACTAAAATAAATTTTAGTTTTATTAGTTAAGGTTTTCCACCCCTGATCTTTTCATCTAATTGTTATTTTTTCTGAAAGAGGTTGTTGTAATTTATATTTGGAGATTAAGAAGGAAGGATAGGTATAATATATTTGTTTTGGAGAATTTCGAATATTCCCATATTCTCATCCCTTTTCATCCTTTCCAACTCTAGTTGTTTTCCCATTTCTAACTCTAGCCGCACACCCTTCCCTCTTTCTTTTGCAACCTATTTCCAAACTCTAGTTGTGACTAATTCCCCTTTGAAATACCTAATAAACATGTCGCAAACTTTTTAAAGGCTACAACCTGTAGTTTATATCGTCGGCCTTTTCCCTTATACAAAATCATATCCGCATGTGTCCCTCTTCCGCTTGCGATTGCGACATGGCAAATCGCAAGTCTTTCCCATGATTGTGATATCGCAATAAACCCATCACCACTTATCCACTGATATCACATATCACACGTTCCTCCCTACGATTGCGATAAAGTCCCAGACACCGATATCACTCCTCCACCGATATGTGCTTCTCCTCCAATCGCCGATTGCGATAAAATTCTCTCTTCTTAACGTGATATTTTATATATCGCAGTTTCTAAATTTTCAAGTCTGCCCCATCTCCAAAACACGAAAATCAGTGTAAAGCTCTAACCTTGTTGCGATTACGATTTTTTAAAAGGGTTGCGTTTATTTAAAACAACCCCCCCCCAATCTCTAAACGGCTTAGATTGACTCCGCCAGATCAACGACCAATAATTATTCTTGTCCCCCCCTTTCCATTCTACCTTTATCAGCTAAGGAGGGTCTGAAAATTGGTTTTTCCTAGCGAGGCTCGCTGCTAATTTTCCCTCCTACATGATTTCGCACACCCCCTCTCAGTACCACTTACCACTCGCACCCCCCTCTAAAAACCACACTGCCACGTATCTCCTCCTGCTTGATCCCTCTCTCTTTTACCTTCTCATTCACCTGCCCTCCTTCCACATGCGCAAACCCAGTCATGGACATCCACTCCTGTCTCGATAATGTGTTAATTCCCTCCAATCACCAGCTACCATGTGGCCCATCACACTTCTGCTTCATGAGACAACACGAGTGTTTTTCGGTGTTTCTTCAACATCATGGTCATCAAAGAGGACATCAAAGGTGTTTTTTCAGCAAATATCTAGCGACATGGTCATTAAAGAGACAACATGAAAACAGGGCAAAGACATAATGGAACAATAATGACACGTTCAACACTTTTCAACAACAAACAATACAATAAAGATTCAAGGTCCAAATGTATGCATTTCCACAAACACAGTGTTGCAATTAAAATTATTGTAACAGTCCATAAAACTCCCATTTGTATTCTAACTCTGTTGTAACATAAATTATTATGAAGGCTCGAAGTTTTATTAATCAAATAAGATTAGATCTCATAGTGGTCGATTGATCTAGCCCAAGTGGCAGATTATGTAATGGGATCTCTTCCCTATAAATATGTAGATTTTCTACTCTGCATGTGGGGGATCGATGATGTGAGAACCACCATTGTAGTGTTTTCAATTAATAGAAAATACAGTTTGCAACAATTTTTTTTAACCTGAGATTCATTCTGGTTTCAATCCCATCCTGTCATGTTCCTTTGTTGTTATTAGCTTTAACAGCTTGTTGATTACTTGGAAATCTATCAAACAGCTCCAACTTCCTTCAATTTGTTGTGATTACTGTGAATGTCCTTATCCACCTTAGTAAACCAAAGATGCCTCAAATTCCATAAAGCAATATTGTTTGTTTTCGTTTTTCTTTAATTGACGCCATGCCCTATGGTGGCTACCCTCACACTCTTTCACCTAAAAAATCAAATAGAAAACCAGAGTTATCCATCTGCATTCTTAAAAAATATTAAGAGATCCCTCTCAGATTGGAAGGGCTAACTTCCAATTAAAACTTGGTTTGAAATAGTTACACCGGATTGAAAGGTTCACAAAGCCCGACCCCCACTAGCCAGAGGGATAACATTTTGGTGCATCTGCCAGGAGCCGAAAAGCTCATTTTTCCGGATTCACTTCAAGTATCTTCTTTCTTATTCTTGAGGGTAACAAAAAATCAGAAGTTCTGAAGGTTGTGATATTACCTTGTCGACTCCACTCCTAAAGAATTCTAAAGATAGAAGTTTCATGGTGACTCCATTGTTTGTTGATTAGTAGCTTGAATATTTTCAAGATGAGTTCTACTGTAAGTCTATTCCAGTCATCAGTGAAGGTGAAGTCTCTTCCATTTATCAGCTCAGGTGATGGATTCAGTTTTATTTCCGAGTTGTCGATAAATGATCCACTACTGGTTGTGTTCAAGCATAGTTGAGAAGCACAGGTGTTAGATCAACTCTTTGTCTGGTTATAGTAGAAATTTTATATCGCTTGAATTAAGCAGGTGGATTTTCATATATTAGAGTAGATACATAAATAAACTTGTTGGGAAAATATTTCCTGCAACTTTAGATTACATGTTGCAATTTTCTGTTCAATTTGGTGAAGTGGGTTTGATGTAGTCTTCAGATTAGGATCAGCCCAATGGTCAGGAAACTGGTCTAATAGTTCTTTGTTGCACCACAGGGGCGCATCATCCCCATTGGAGCGAATTTTATCCATGATAACTCACTAAAATAAATTTTAGTTTTATTAGTTAAGGTTTTCCACCATTGATCTTTTCATTTATCTGTTGTTTTTCTGAAAGAGGTTGTTGTAATTTATATTTGGAGATTAAGAAGGAAGGACAAGTCTAATCTATTTGTTTTGGAGAAATTCCCATATTCCCATATTATCATCCCTTTTCATCATTTCCAACTCTATCCATTTTCCCCATTTCTAACTCTAGCTGAATACCCTTCCCTCTTTCTTTTGCAACCCATTTCCAAACTCTAGTCATGACCCATTCCCCTTTGAAATACTTAATAAACATGTCGCAACCTTTTTAAAGGCTAGCACCCATAGCTTATATCACATTGGCCTTTTCCCTTATACAAAATCATATATGTCTGTGTCCCTCTTCTTCTTGCGATTGTGATATCGAAAATCACAAGTCTTTCTCGCTGATTGCAATATTGCAATAAACCCGTCACCACTTCTCTATCGATATCACATATGGCATGTTCCTCCTTGTGATTGTGATAAAGTCCGAACCGTCGATATCGCTCCTTCGCCAATATTGCTCCTCTATCGATATCTGCTTCTCCTCTTATCGTCGATTGGATAAACTTCTCCCTTCCGGACGCAAAATTTTATATATCGCAGTTTCTAAATTTTCAAGTCCGCCCCATCTCCAAAACATGAAAATCATTGTAAAGCTCTGACCCTGCTGCAATTGTGATTTTTTAAAAGGGTTGCATTTATTTAAAACACCCCCCATCTCTGAACGACTGAGATTGACTCCACCAGATAAATGGATGATAATTATTTTTGGTGCCCCCTTTCCATCTTACCTTTATCAGCTGAGGGGGGTCCGAAAAGTGGTTTTTCCCACTAGGGCCCACTGCTATGTGTCCCTCCTACATGATTTCGCACCCCCCCTCTTAATACCACTTACCACTTGCAGCCCCCTCTGAAAATTGCTCTGCCACATATCTCCTCCCGCTTGATCCTGCTTCTGCTTACCTTCTCATTCTCCCAAACTCCTTCCACATGTGCCAACCCAGCCATGGACATCCACTCTCGTCCGAATAATGTGTTCATTCCCTCCAATCCCTAACTACTACTTGGTCTATCGCACTTCTGCTCCGTGAGATAGCACGAGTGTTTTTTTATGTTTCTTCAGCAGCATGGTCATCAAAGAGGACAACAAAGGTGTTTTTTGGAAAATATCTAGCGACATGGTCATTAAAGAGATAGGATGAAAACAGGGAAGAGACACAGTGGAACAGTAATGACACTTTCAGTACGCTTCAACAACAAACAACACAGTAAAGATTCAAGGGTCAAATGTATGAATTTTCACAAACACAGTGTCACACTTTAAATTATTGTAACAGTCCATACGACTCCCATTTGCATTCGAACTTTGTTGTAACAAAAATTATTATGAAGGTTCGAATTTTTATTAATCATATAATATTAGATCTCATAGTGGTCGATTGATCTAGCCCAGGTGGCAGATTATGTAATGGGATCTCTTCCCTATAAATATGTAAATTTTTGACTCTACATGGGGGGGATCGATGATGTGAGAATCACTATTGTATTGTTTTCAATTAATAGAAAATACATTTTGTAGCAATTATGTTTTAACCTAAGATTCAATCCAATTTCAGTCTCATCCCGTCATGTTCCTTTGTTTTTATTAGTTTTCACAGCTTGTTGATTACTTGGAAATCTTTCAAACAACTCCAACTTTGTTCAATTTGTTGTGATTACTGTGAATGTCCTTATCCACCTTAGTAAACCAAAGATGCCTAAGCTTCCATAAAATAATGTTGTTTGTTGTTGTTTTTATTTAATTGACTCCATGCCCAATGGTGGCTACCCTCACCCTCTTTCACCTGAAAAATCAAATAGAAAACCAGAGTTAGCCATCTACATTCTTAAAAAATATTGAGAGAGACCTCTCAAATTGGAAGTGCTAACTTCCAATTAAAAGCTGGTTTGAAATAGTTACACCGGGTTGAAAGGTTGACAAAGCCCGACCCCCACCAGCCTAAGTGATAACAAGGTGTAATATTCCTAATTAACCATGGCTTATTGGACATTCGATTTTTCTCAATTTTTCCTTATATAGTTATTAAGAAATAAAAAGGTGAGGAAAGGGGGACATAACTCACTTTTTGAATAAAGTCACTCCCTAGTAGCACAACATTGTGACTTAAAAGGGGAGCCAAGGGGGCCAAAGGACCACGTAGAGAAGGGGCCCACGTAGACACTTGGAGGGACTATGTAGATGGAAAGGAACACGTGGCAAGAGAGAGGCTACGTTGGAGGAGGTGGGCCTTAGGATTTTGAGAGAGGCCAATGCTATAAAGGAGAGAGGAGCCTCCTCATTTTGGGCATTCGATTATGTTGCATTTGAGCTAGTCACTTCAACTTAGAGCACGCTGGCTGTTTAGCCTGTTTGCAACACTGTTTAGTGCATCGAGTGCCTCCGTTCGGAGATCTCACCCTTAGCGTCGGGGGACTTTGAGTGCCTGCTCGGGCAAGGTAGTTTCATCAGTATTTTGCAGGAGGATCGATTTTTGGAGTTGAAGAGGAATTGAGCATCTTGATGACTGCACAGTCTTGAGAGAGGAGGACATAGTCTCTTGGGGTAGGAGTTCTAGATTGGGTTTATGTGGGGGATTTAAGCTAGGAGATTGAGCAGGGGGTCAGCCCTTGCATCTTGGAGGATTTTGGCAGAGTTCCGGGCAGAGTTTTGGAGGGTTCTATTCAGTGGCAGCACAATGCCTTGAGGGATAGAGTAGATCCTCAAGGGGGTGATTTTCGAGGGTCAACTATTTTAGAAAAACTTTCTAGGCTTTTCTGGGTTTATTGAGCAGAGGTTGATTCAAGAGTTTCAACATTTTCTAAGGAGGGGAACAGCCCCAAATCCTCACTTCCAGTAGTAGTAGCAGCATAGTAGTTCTCCGACAGCTTGGACGCAGTTCAGAGAGAGACCATTTCATTACCATTATGAGTGTATTTTTTCACTTGCCTTGTGCAAGTCGAGGTGCTATATTTCTGATCACCTCCTATACCCTTTCCATTACTCAGTATAATAAAATGGCTTAGCATTTCTCTATGCATTTCTTGAGTATCTACTTATATTCCATGTATACATTATTATGTTGCACTACTGTTATTTTTATCTCTTGAGAGTCCATCTCTGGTTGGAGTTTGTTTGTGTTTGAGGGATATCCCTAAAAAGGGATATTACAGTGGTATCAGAGCATAGATCTGGCTCAAGTTGTGGAGCTAGCAGTCTATGACACCGAGGGAGAATCCCTACATCTGTTACAGAGGTAGAAAATACAGAGATACTGAGCATAGGTTGGAGAACACCTACGGAGAGGGAGACTGTGTTCAGGTGGTGGACACAGAACAGGAGGAGCCTGTGGTGGACGCAGAGCAAAAGGATACGATAGCAGATGAGGATAGGAAGAGATTTGTAGACATGCTCCTCAAATTAGTGCAGGATCTGTCGAGGCAGGTCGAGGTGATGGGGTAGATATTCATGGTGTTGGAGGCTAGACAGTGTGAGAACCCACGGGTTTTCTAGGTAGGTGAGGGATCGAGTACATCCCACCATTTTCCAGAGCAGGGTGCCACTTAACGTGATACTACTCAGCAGATGGCCTCACATGCCCCTAATAACTCTACCATGCCCACTTTCCTAGGAGCAGACATGGGAACCGGATCCCAGCAGGAGGCAGAGCTCGGTCATATGGGTGATTATTTTGTAGAGTACCAAGCCTATGGGCAGGAGTTCAGGGATGCTCTCTCATTCATAGACTTTGTTCAGCTCCAGTGGCATAGTAGACCCCGTGACCATCACAGAGGATACCGACATTATCATGATGGAGACACCCATCGCATAGCTAGTAGATTCCACTTGCCTACACTTGATGGTTCATCAAACAGTTCGGCAAGGTCTTGGGTGGAGAAGCTGGACATCTATTTCCAGCTTAACCAGATGTCGGAGATAGAGGCCATCAAGGTGGCGACATTACATTTGGATGGTGAGGCCCAGGACTGGTGGTTCCATGGGATGGTTACACTTGGACACTCCACAGTGACAACATATGCCGATTTCACCAAGAGATTGCTAGAGAGGTTTGACCGGAGGCATCCAAAATAGCATTTTTTTGAGCTGACGAGGCTCAAACAGACCGGGAGCCCAGAGGCCTACATTACAAACTTCTTGAGGGTTTCAGTGATGGTGCCAGATCTATCCACGACATGGAGGATCTACATGTTTCTTGAGGGGTTATCAGAGCCAATTCAAGGTCTAGTTAGATCCACTAGACCAGCCACACTCCAAGATGCTATTAGCAAGACCCGAGACTTACAGGATGCCTTACCTAGGACCCGGACACCTTACCCCTAGAGACAAGCTTTCCAGCCTAAGGGGAAGGATGTGAGGATTCCACCTCCAAAGGGGAATCCAAGATGAGCATAGATTTATGATGATGCCAGGAGGGAGCTGAAGAAGAAGCAGTTGTGCTTTACCTGTCAGGAGCCATGGGCACCGAGACATAGATGTGCTACTAGCCAATGTTTTAAAACTCTGACTCGGCCGAGCAATGACTCTGACTCCGACTCTGAAACGGTAATGACTCGGCCGACTCGTTTTCAATGACTCGGTCATTGTAAAAAATACATTAAATATTTAGTTTTTTGATAAAAAAACATAATTTTGAAGATTTTAAACATAATTTTAAAGA